>JAMKCH010034889.1:0-37672 GCA_023653785.1 Ophioderma brevispina
AGAAACCTACAGGTTTTAAAACTTTAAAAGTTTTTATTACTTGAAGTTGAGGCTAAGTATTGGCACTCAATTTAGAACATTCTAAGTACTCGGTAGCCAACAACTGGGCTTTTTGTTGATTTCCCCTTTTTGAGTTCCTTGATATGTACAAAGAATGCACTCGAAGTCAGTTATCACTTCCATCATCAGCAGTAGATAACGGGAGAGATGGACCGGAAGAAAGAAGGAAAGGCAGTTCCGTATCAACCAAGCTATAGCGTTGAGTGTGAATTTACAATGCCTGGCAGAATCGGCCCTCATCAAATTTTGATCAGAACTTCTCTTTAAAAAATGCCCGGCACTGTTGCCGGGTTTACGTTTAAGCACACTAGTGCATTGTAGTCTATAATTGAAGCCCAAATTTCAAAAAGGCTTGCGATTTGCGGTTTTCTTGTTCAAAAATTGAAGACGAAAAAAGTGCACTTTTTTTCTCGAACATTTTCAAGTGTACTACATGGTATAAAAACATTTGTTTCTTTTATTTCAAACAACTTTGCCGTGTAACTAATTGCAACACAGCTATTAACAGAATGTTTCTATATTCACCCTTACTTCTGTGAGATCGGCTTCAAAAATAATAATTTGCGATATCTTTCGGCTCAGCCAGTGAGAACATTTTTTGCTTTGTTTACGTTTCAAAACGTCAACTTCCGGGATCTCAAAATTTCCCGGTTCGCGCATGCCTTATGCGTTTGTTCCTAGGTGAATCGATTCCAAGGTTACGCACGCATACGCGTAGAATACGACACTTACGCTTCGAAAGGTCCGCAGTACTTTCGCAAGATCCAATGCGCCGTGTGGAGTTCTATTAAACGGTCTCCCGTGATATGAGATCTCGGGGAGGAGGAAACGGATTCAGATCTGGATTGCGCTGCCGTGTAGATTGCCCCGATGATGACTTGACGCGGCAGATCAGGAACTTCCAAACTCTTTCAAAGTCATTTTGTTAATCTGCGCCTCCTTTATCTTGAAATCATTGCTATGCGAGAGGTTTTTTAGAGCGGGAACGGAAACTACCCGGTTTTTTTCTTTCAACATCTGTGGCGAATAAAAGCTTGAAGCTCGGGGGAAATAACTCACAGGTAGAGACACTCGCTTTATGATTTATAAGACAAAACTTTAATAGTAATGTGATCATTTCAAACTCCGCCATTAACTGCTGCAAGATCTAGGGAGATCTCAGCTGGGAAGGGATGAGATTGAGGGCGGTATCCACTTTATGATTAGGCCAGGGGATGGTGGCCAAGACTTACCGCCACAATATTGTAATGATGTCAAATTTTGATGAAGTGCAAAGAATTAATTAAAAAAAAAAATTCTCGTTAGCTTTGGTTTGTAATCCGGGTATTACATTCATGATTACACTACTGACATGCCCAGCCATACGATTCACGTTATTTGGATTTTGCATATTGGATCTCCAGGCTACATATTGCAAAATATTAGCTCTGGTTCAGAGCCCTCGGTTTGTTTTTTTTTTTGGTTTTTTTTTGGTTTTTTTGTTTTTGTTTTTTTTGTGAAAGTCGCGGTATTTGGGCCCTAAACCTACGGAAATGTTTCTGGCTCTCACATACTCTCACATCAAAACGGATTGAAATATCGGCGGGAAACTTTACGGATTGGGTGGGAGGTAAAGGCAATTCCCCGGGGTTTGGTTTGGGTAGGGACGTGCCTCCGAGAGACTGGAAGTAGAACCCATAGCTATACATTTTTTTTGTCAAAAAAGGGACCCAAACCTATATCAGCGATGGAAATTCAGGGCCAAATTTAACCCAAATTTGCCATTTATTTCCCATAATGTTGGCATTTTAAGCAAATTTTTGCTCCGGATTGAAGAAATTTGACTAATTTCCCAACAATTTTTAGAAAAATTTGGCTTCCGATTGACAAAATTTGACTAATTTTCCAACAAATTTGAGAAACCTTTGAATTGGCATTTTAAGCAAATTTTTGCTCCGGATTGAAGAAATTTGACTAATTTCCCAACAATTTTTAGAAAATTTTGGCTTCCGATTGAGAAAATTTGACTAATTTTCCAACAAATTTGAGAAACCTTTGAAAAAGAACACCCATTGCTATACCAAAAATTAATTGACATGAAAAATTTATATACCAGAAGGCTGAAAATGGGACCGATGTCTGTGGCATGGTCATTTGTGTTGAGAACCCCCTGAGAGCAATTCTATCAAAATTAAATCTTTATATAGGCCTACTTAAATCGGACCATGAGAAAATTTTGGAAAAAACCCGACCCATTTGCTATACCAAAATTGGCATGAAAAAAGGGATCATTGATATACCAGAAGGTTGAAAATGGGACCGATGTCTGTGGCACATCCCCGTATGGTCATTTGTGTTGAGAATAAATCATATACTTAAATCGG
Source organism: Ophioderma brevispina (assembly GCA_023653785.1). Taxonomy (NCBI): domain Eukaryota; kingdom Metazoa; phylum Echinodermata; class Ophiuroidea; order Amphilepidida; family Ophiodermatidae; genus Ophioderma; species Ophioderma brevispina. Next base: position 2,424 of record JAMKCH010034889.1, read on the forward strand.
GCCATCCCCTTTTAATTGCATGCCACTGCAGGTTGTAAACCAGACCTGCTTTCTTCGAGCTAATAAGCTAATAGTATCGCTAAGTCTATTTACTTTTAAAATGTTTATGTCATTGTCATTCGACCTCAACAGCCATGCAGTACAAACATTATACCAAGGACGCAAGTGCATAGACCAGTGCGCGAGTGCCCAGTCAGCCTTCTTGTATTCTATAAATAGTCAGGCGGAAGGTCACCAATTATTTCTTCCAAAAATACGTTAATGATCATGATGCTAATTGATGAATACAAAAAATAGCTTAACGTATTGTTCAACTATATATGAGGATATCTTATCCTTTTTTTTTTGTTGCCAAAAGTAACCCATTTTATAAATAAATAATCAACGATGTCAAACTCGCCCACGTCGATCAGATTAAGGTATTGCGTCGTCAGAGTACCTATCGATGAAATTCGCTTAAATTAACTATATGTTACTTTAAAGTGTGTAAGATAACAAAAACTTGAAAACAATAGGGGGGGTACGGTACTCACGATTGTAGAGCTATGATGTTTAAAAGGGAAATCAAAAAACAAAAAAACACGCGTTTTTTTTTTAAAAATTAAAATTTTGCACACATTATGGCATTATAGCGAAAAACGATTCGATAGAATTTTTTAAATTTTCACTTATGTTCAGGGTTTTCATGAGATCTTTTCGAAAAATGTACTAAAAAAAAGGGGGGTGCCGGGATTACTTTCCAGATAAATGGCAAAATAGTAAAAAAATACGTCTATTTGGCACAAGGCGTTGTCAAATCCAGGACCTATGCCCCATTGGTGCGTACCATCGCGCTGATAAAGGCGGATCTAACGCTAGTTTCCGCTTAACGGTCAGACGCTTCTTCTTGTGCCATAACAAAATGAAATCGTTTACTTCTAGGTTCGTGTTATAGACTATAAGGTTCTCTCTAAATCAGTTTTGCATTACCAAAATAACATTGTCAAGAAAAGTATAGACCTATAGGGTGTTGGCAGTATGTAAAGTGCGATAGCGGGACATTGCAGGGGCAATTTTCATGTTTGTTACAGTTTCGAGACTCCTGCCATCACACACCACAGCATAGCAGGGTGTTGTTGACTTTTCCGCGTTCGACCACGTGGATTTGGTTCTAATGTGTACTATGGGGCATTTACAAAGAGAGCGCACGGAACAGGTGTGGAGCTGCGCTCATTTATTACGCGCAGCGAATAGACAAGCTTTGTTTGGTTTATTCATTTATTTATTTATTCGGTGTATAGATGTACATGGTGTGTGTTTTTATGTCAATAAAAATGTGTTTGGAAACAACGTTCATTTGGTAGGATTGCCGCACAGGGCGCTGAAGGCTTGAGGAACTGAGAACTGTGGTAAGCGTATAGCAAACGTAAATTTGACCATACTTGAGTAAAAATTAGAACAAAGGGTCATCGGTTTCCTTATTTTCGGGTAACGATTAAAATTGGGTAAAATTTCAATTTATGCACAAGGGTTAAAAAAAGGGGGAGATTCCATAGGGGCGGCTGAGGGTCAAATAAACTGTCGGAAAACAGTCCCGAAAAAAACACAACTGGGGCTGGGGTTTCCCCGATGCACACCCCTACTCATGTTGTGCACCGTCCAGGAGCCCGTTTCACAAAAAAAAATTTACGATCGATTGTAATAAGTTTACAATAAGTTCACACTACGCTGATCGAGGTTTTACGCTCGTAAATCAAATTACAATGATCGTAGTCTTTGTAAAACGGGCCCTGATGCCCCTACTGGATATGACCATCCTCCTTTGTGGGGTTCGTTTATAACCAAAAAAAGGTTCTGTATGTGGCCAAGAAATGCGTGCTTTGTAGAATCTTAAACTCTATACTTTAACGCGATGTCAACAGATATAGTGATGTCCTTCAGCGGTTTTTGGAGAGCCGGATTATTTTTTGGCACGAAATGTTTAGGGAACCCCGGGTTTAGAAACCAAAACGTTATCATTGCCTTGCACGTGCTTAACTTTTCAAAAGAACGTAAACAAATACAAAAGAACATTGAAGGTTCTCGTAGAACTTATGGTATAGAACCGTAGCAGTTGCTTTAGGGTGCTATTGGGGCAAAAAAGAGGTTCTGTTGAACATTTTCTCTATGAGTGTTTGTGACATATTATTCTATCCTTCCCATATGGTCTAAATTATTTAAGTAGGCAGATCTCTGATATTTTTCCGATGAGTCGAGGCTTTAAAGAAGGCTGATGGACGCCGGTACTCTTCGTTTGTTGAGGTATAAACGATTTTTTTTAATAAACGAATTTCTTTTCGGCTCACAACCATATTATTGTTATGCGTAAAGCAATGCATGGTCAAGTGGTCTTTTGCGCTTTCGCAACACATCGCATTTGTACGCGCTGACAACAAAACGAGTTCTCCGCGAAATCGGCGTGAGCGCCATACGCAGATTCAAGTAAGGCGCAAGGTAAAATTTGAAATACGAATGCGCAGTAGCCGGAGCTAAGTTCCGCTGAAGACGCAAACACCTAAGGGTAGTGTCAACCTTGGCTTCAGAGTATCTATTTTGGTTGTAACTTTGAAAATATTTGATATTGTCTGTAAAAATTATACATTTCTATAAAGAAATTGGACGATGAACCCGATGATGGGATCAGATGAATGTTAAAAACTTTCCGGCTTTTGAGAAAATGCTAAAAAACATGATTGTGCCCCAAAATTTTCAGACAGCATAACAAAAAACATTTGAATTTCATGATTTCTTATTGTTATTTTTTAGAACAAGACAACTTGGTCTAGGGACGGTTTTTAATTTTTTAAAAATAGGCTTACTTTTCGGAATAAGGAAAAATGTCAACAAAGTGTGATTTTTACCTTTCTTTCCAAAATTTGAGTATATATTGGAGAATATCTTTATAGAAATCGAAAAATGAAAATTGAGAAAAACCGCCCTAGAGAAGACCGATTTTTATCGTAGAAAGTTAAACCTTACTTTTACTCGGTATTTTTGGAGTTATCTGTCTGAAAATTGCCTAATTTTGGAAAAGAAATTGAGAAAAGCCGTGTTTTAGTAAACAGTGACTTCACGCCATTCAAGCTGTCTCTTCTCAAATAATTATCTTTGGAACTTGAAAATTGGTATGTTGTGTAAGTGATGAAGAATACATATTTATGCTCTATTGAATCAAACATGATTTTGTCTCCAACTCCAGAAATCAGAAGAAATTGAACATTTCCATCTGCGTCTAAATTAGCGTTGTTTACATTTTCAAATATGTTTTTCGTTTATTCAAGAGCGTATTTCGCGCAAAAGTACATAAAGCACGCGCACGCTCATTACGCAGCGAAAAATTCACCGCGCATACGTGATGCTGCGCCTTGCGCTGACGGCGTGAAATGTGCTTAAATTTCCCGCCGTTAAGACCATGTGGATTTTTGTGACTATAAATGGTTCAAATAGTGTTTAAATCGGCAAAAAAATACAAACTCAGATGGTCTGCATTGGTAACTTTGTTGGTTAAGATAGAACACAGGTGAGTTTTAAAATGGTGCAAAAATCAGAAAATCGTGTAAAAAACAAAAGAACTAGGGTGGACACTAACCTTAGGTGTGGCATTATGATTTGGTTTCTAAGGGGTACGCGCAAGCCGACTTAATGAACTCGGAGATGAGCAGCGTGCATCGGTTGCGATTTTAGCGTCGCAAAAATCATGAGCGATTTTCCAAGTTCTGCATTTACCGAATTTGTAAAGCGTTTGCAAATCGCGTAGAACTTTGATGTTGCTAGGACTAGTCTAAGAAAGGCCTGATTAAATTACGCATCTCCCTTTCACGCACCCGCTTTTTGTTTTGCTGCGTGAAATATAGGGTAAAATAACGCGAGACGCATGCCTTCTCTATGTGAAGGCGGAAAATTCCCTCGAAAAGTCCTTTCGACGATTTCAGGAACAATCGGCACCATTTTTTTATTTCGTATTTCAAGTATGCAAAACTAGACCCTAACATATGTGATAAATCAGAAAAACGTTCGACCCCTTTGTTATCTTTTTAGAGCAACTTTAGTATCGGTAAAATCAATTTCCCATAGGGGGGGGGGAGGGTTGCGTGGTAAATAATGTAAAAATTTTGAGCAAAAAATGTACTTTTTGAAAGTTCTTTTTTCTCAAAAACGAATATGGTAAGCCATATTTTGTATTTCAGATTGGTTATCAGCACAAATGAAACTATATATCAAATTTAAAGAAATTCGACGGCCCATTAAATCATGATGCCAACACCTTAATTACGCGCGAAACAAAAAGTCACGAAAATTTGGCGTCAAAGACAAGATGGTGACATTAGAAAGTCTTCAATGAATTAAAATACGAATTATACATCAATCTTGAATATTTAAGCAGCCTTCTTATTGTTCTCTTTTATCACCAATAAAATAAATAATTTACATAGAATAGCACAAAGGTCAAAACTCGAAGGACTATGGGTAATTAAGCCACGAACTGAATGATACCTCGTTACCCGCGACTACGGTACCACAATTAACGTACTTACTCTTTGTCAAACCACGGGACTCTTACGCATTACTATGTTTACAACATGTTTAGCTAGCATTACAACACGCTTTATTGACAATCTCAATGAAATCTAGATCATCTATCAGCAGTTTGAAACAACAACCCAGACAATCGAGAAGAAAAACGATGGGAAGGGTATACCTGAATAGGGTACACATTCAAAATGGCGACCTGGGTTAACATGGCAGCCTCCAGGACAACAACAGGCGAAGTTCGATTTTATATATAGCTTAGTAAAACCGGTGAGGAAAAAGTGATCAATATAGTGAACTTCTATTTCATTTGGAGGAATTTGGTCAAATTAATGAAGTTATGTTGTGTTGCTGCGTTACTGTTTTTTTAAGATCTTTTACGTTATTTAATGTGTTGACATAGTAATATCATGTAATAGTATTGGTGTAAATTTCCGGATATAATTTGAAGTATCTAGTTCTGGATTTGTAAAATTCCATCACCACATAAAATACAGTGAGCGTTGTCGATTTTTCTTTATCTCCCTAACTTACGATAGAATCGTGGCGTATCCTCATTCCGGATTCATATAAAGAAAATAAGTGTAACACGAATATCAGTGATTGAAATATCTAGTACAACCCAATGCCATCATCATCGTTTTAAGACATGACCTTATATCTAAGGTATGCTAAGAAACATGGCAACGCCTGTTTATTGAAGTAAGCGTACTAAAAAGGCTTCGCCACCCCATCAGCTTGACATTAATTCCATATTTTTACTGAAATGTACATATGTAAGCATAATATAGATGGCCTTTGATTACGAAGGGTAATTAAAACATCCCTTCTCTTTGTTTGTTATTTAAACCTCGACAATTCATAGAAACGATTTTACGTCATTTACTACACTTTCTGTTCAATGGCTTTTTTCTACAGCGTACATTTTTGTTGAGGAAACCTTATCGATAGCTTCATCGTTAGCCTACAAAGGTGGTTCCTTTTTCTTCCCCCTTCTTGTTCCCCTTGTATATACTAACAAGTTTGGAAGCAGTATAATTTTTACAGAAGCCTGTTTTCTCAACCTCTTTTTACAGAGTTTATCGAATAGAACAGAATGTTTAAATTGTGATAGACAAGACAAAACATAGTACTGCAAACTATCATTAGCCCCACTGCATACAAAAATATCTTGTGTAGCAAAACCCGTTAGCTTTTGGCCACAAAAAGTATATGAAATACAAAAGCAGTAAAAATACCAAAAATAAGGGTGTGTCCTTGGTGTAAGATATTCATGATTTTTACGGAATAAAGCTGTACAATCATTGTAATCCTTTGATCCTCTTATAGAAGATTTCATGCTAGGCTAATTCCATGTTGTCTTACATGAAGAATGAACCAAAATAGGAGCGTCCCAAGGAGAAAATGCAAACCAGAAATAAGTTAAGTGGATTTCATGACGATGACCTCGTTTGTAGGTGTATTAACCTTAAAATGTGCACTTCAAGTTAGCAACTTTCATTCAGTTGAATATGATGACATTTTTAACGATGAGCAGCTGACGGAGACTCGATCATTTAACTATATGTTTCAAAAATATGTTTTTTTTTGGGGGGGGGCTTTCTTACCAACAAATATCGGAATGGAGCAAGGTTTAAATTCCTAGGCCTTTTTATTACAGTAGGAAAACCTGAGTAGGCCTGACAAATTCCATGAACTACGAGTGCCCCTTACATAGGCCTACACAAGAATTTAGAAATGTCAGTTGCAACATCATGTCTAATTTTCTTCTGGAGTTTTCAATAGAACCGACTCAGATAAATCATGGTTTGTACAGTTGCCACGGACCATTTCTGGTTCCTTTGTCTTTGTATTCTAAGATCACTCGTGGTCGGATAACCTAAGGAGGACCTGTATCAAGAATAATTACTACATATACGCTATAAAAACATTATTGGAACACCTATGGAGTGGTTTCTTGGGAAAACAGAATTAAGGAATTTTGGTGAAACCAAATAATCACCAGAAAACGAAGTGAAGCATTTTGGCTGACCATAATGCTTTATTCGTAAATATAATTCATGAATCGAATTTAATGGTTTATTTTTCGTGAAATTGATAAAATTTACATGGAATTAATTAGTAGGGGTAATACCGATCACGGGGAGGATCTGGAATGTTGGCCGCCCCTTGCGAAGTTGGTGGTGAAAGTTCCCCCCCCCTGTACAACTACAAGATGCCAAGCGGCAAATATACCCAACATACTTTAAATGCAATGTAATTTTAATAATTTTTTAAAGAGACTTTTGCACTCATCAAACTCAGTATAAGACCTTGACCTTTGCTGAATAACATTTGACCTTTAGTCTATTTTGCTGTAATATCTCCATAACTGATGCATTTTAAGACATGTCACCATAGACTTTTTTACCCCTTGTTACCACCCAAACAATTTGAGCTATACTAAACTTCTTTGGAGGACCCTTAATTTGAAATTGACCCACCCTGTGAAACTTACCCCCCCCTCCTGTGGCAATTGCCGACATTTTTCCAGAGGTACATGTGGGCTAAAAACCCTTCTAAAATGCCCTTTTGATTGAAGTCAATCCATCGTCAAACCTTACTTGCCAAAGATTGGTCACGGAATTGAGAATTTTGACTTAACTAATACGTTGACTTACGTTACTTGAATGCTTTCATTTAAGCAAAGATTGATTTTTCTTTTTCTCTGCTATCGGACTAACATAGTCGAGAGATATAGCGTGGAATTTTTAATTCCCACCACTGCCTGTCCCTCACTCATGCCCAAAGTATAAAGAGTCCACGATGGGTTTAAATCTACAATAATCGTGGGTGAAAATCCGGTTTTTGCGCCCCCACCCAATTAGCCCTAGTGGGTAGAAGGGTGTTCGTGCACCCCCCTGAATAAACTGCTATCATGTCAACTATCATCAAGAAAAAATGGCGTAGAAACGATTAGCTAGGTTAAAACAAATCAAAAAGTGTCCCCGTATCATTTTTATGCAAATTTATGTAAATTAGTATGCCATTACAGAAAAATACATTTTCGCTATATTCTCAGCCACTACTGTTGAAAAATGAACAAATGAGGTGACTGGACTTATGTTTCGAGGGTCAAGATCAGAGGGAACCATTTGATTAAAAATTACCAATGTGACCCCATATGACGTCATATGCAAATTAGTGTCGCCATTAGCGAAAATGCAACTTTTCGATATATCTCAACCATACTGTTCTTCTTATCGTGTCCAAACACTGTGGTTCTCAAATATGATCCAGGCATATATTGGGTACACCGTCTGGCTGCTTCACTGAATTCCCGCAATTTCCTTGTTTGTGCATTGTTTGCTCCAACAGTGGGCACCACGAGGTGTTCCATTGTCTGTGATTCTGTTTCCACAACCACAGGTAGTATCCTGGGCTGCTTCCAGATGCCCACTTCGGCGAATGAAACCTTAGAATCGGCATCTGGTTTTCTCAAGCTATTGAGGCATCGCCATTCAGCCATGAGAGTCAGCTCCAGTGGGAGATGCTCACCAAGGTTCAATACGATGATGTTACTTGGGTTATGGCACGTCTTTCTTTCCACAATCTACTCTCGTTACCTCCCTTAGAGACTGTTTCATGTGGTTGGACTTTGCTTAGAAACTCTCTCTAGCTTTAAGGCGGTTGGCAGCAGGTATCTGGTCCCGCCATATGGGTAGACCCCTATCACATTGGATACTTGGCCGCTACGCTCTTGCATGCCTCGCTACGCTACGACGGATGTCTGGTAGAGCAATTCCTGCTAGGATGTACAAGTTCTCCGTTGGTGTTGGACTGAGCATCCTGTATAACCGGCAGGAGCATTTAAAAAACGCTGATCAAAGCTTCTTTCTTGGCATGGGTTGATCTTTAAACCCAACAGGGCAAGCATACTCTGCACATAAGTAGCACAGAGCAGGTGCCGTCGATCTTAGGTTATGCGGGCGAGCACCCCATCTGATGCCAGTGAGTTTGTTCAAATGTGATGCGTAAACATACTTTACTCTTCGTCTTCTCAATGTGGGTCTAATAGAGAGATTGCGGTCCAAGGTGACTCCTAGGTAGACAGGTTTTTTTATCACAGCACAGTGCTTCCAGGGGAGTGCCAGACGCAGGTAACGTTAAGCTACGTTTGGCTTCACGGTTGCGTAGATGGAAAGCACACACCTGTGGCTTAAATAGGATTTGCACGTAGGGTGGTTTTCCTCATAATAAGGTGAGTTCATCCAAAGCTTATTTGGAGAGTATCTCTTCAACTGTGAAGTCGGCATCTTGTACGCTAATTCTGAGATCGTCTGCATAAATAAAACGACAGGTTCGGCACTCCTAGGTTGGTCGGTGGTAATATTTGAACAGAGAGGTGCCAAGCACACTCCCTTGTGGGAACCAGTCTTGAGCTAACGCCATCGGCTCTTCTTCACTCGTAGCTGAACAAAGAACATCGTGTTAGCCAGCAATCCACGGATTAGCTCAGTCAAGGGAGGGCCTTGGTAATTTCCAGATCTTATGGATAGGCAACCTGTGAGAACAGTGTCGTATGCTGTTGATAGGTCGACGATCACAGCTCCGGTTACCATACCCTTCTCGAAACCATCCTCAATTTGTTGAGATTTAGGTTGAGTAACTTGGCTTGTTGTTGATTTGCCTGGCCGGAAAACCTGCCTGTTCTGGTATTAGGTGTTCGTCTATTACAGGTGGCTATACGATTGAGCTGTTTTCCATTAACCAATACTGCTGAAAACTTAACAAATGAGGTGACTGACCAATGTTTGAGGTCAAAGATTAAGATGGAGCCATTGTGAAATTACCAGATGTCCACATGAATGACATAATATGCAAATTAGGGGCGACATTAGCCAAAATCCATATTGGGGCATATCGTGGACAATAGTTCGACATACCTGCCCACATAAGACGACGAGACCTATGTTTTTAGGTCGATGATAATTTAAAAGGCACTCATAAAATTATGTTTATTTGTGACTGTTCACTGCCAGATACTAAGACTATGCAAATTATGGCTTAATGTCCGATATCCGTGTTGTGGGTAATTAATAAGAAAATGTTGCTGGCCAAGGAAATTTAGACTTCATACTAATACTTGTAAAATTTCTCTTACATTCAAGGTATGGAATGATACAAGACGAATGCGAGACTAAGATACTGTGTCGTTATCATGCCGAAAACACACGTGGAAGAACAGAACTCTACAGTTTCCAATGACTCTCTGCCACTGCAAGTGTTGAATATACATATGTATCATGGTAAGTTAAAACCCTCATATATGGGGTAAAGGAACACAGTGAGAACATTACTTGGCCAAATACGTTTTTTCTAAAATCATCCCACAACAAGATTAGCACATTTAGACTTACAATCTGTAAACTCATTAAATACTTTTAAAAAGTATTACAACCTCGTAGTAGTTTTACACAAATTTAAAGAACTGCAGGAGACAGATTGAAGCAGCTTCATATGTAGTGACATCTCCGACAATCATATAAGTCCCCATATCCGCATGCCCTTCAGTCTGTGATCAGATACTAATTGTGATCAACAAAAACTCTTGAACGAGTTGGATACTCCTCGTCTGTGGGAGATAATACACAACCGGAAGTATCGACATCACAGAGCATCCCCCCTTGTCGATGTTCTTCCGTGGAACCCATCTTCCCAGCCATAATTTATTTTCCATGACAAAGTCGAGATTAAAGAACGTTACCCACAAAGCCCCCTCAAGTCTACTCCTCTTGGAAGAGCCAAGGGAGTCAAATGGGACCACGGGTCCCAGAAAATGGGTGCCGGGTTCAACTTTAAATATCGGTGTCCAGATTTCTCTCCCCTTCGTAAATTCAGCAGCCTTTCCATGAGTCCATAGACCTTCCCTGGCCTCTAACACAGTCTACAACGTTGAGCCCGGGGGGGGGCCCTCGACCCAAATTGGGTACAGGTGTGCGTCCGCCATTGGAAAAAACATCGACCCATGTTTATAGTGACCAAATTGTACAAAATTTGACCCCTTTATATCGTTGGTTCCAAAATTTGACCATTTCTATAGTTCGTTGAAAATTTTGCACCATTTTCATAGTAATCTTAGCAAAATCGGCCCATTTCATAGTACCTTTTCCAAAATCGGAACAATAACCATTTTTTTATTGTATTTTCCGAAATCAAAAAAAATGAACCAATTTTCAGATAAATTGCAAAAAGAAATTGAAAGAATGAACCCATTTATATAGAGTAGCATGACAGCAAGAAGGAGGGGGATCAGCAGACGTTTGATAGTTGCGTGAAGTTGATAGTTATCATGAGACGTTAGAATAACACTTTAAGTCAGATCCAAATATAGTAGGCCCAACGACAAAACAACATTTAGCTGCGGGCAAGTACACTGACGTTTTCGTGTTTCGTGTTGGTGGTAAAAATTTTAACCATAGACTATATGCCGTAACAAAGCTAATTGGTTTAGGGTATAGGCAAGAAGGAGGGGGATAGCAGGACCTGCCTCCCTTTCAATTTGTTTTTTTTGTGCAACAACTGCAGCCTGTCTTTGAACCTTTAATGGGGTTTGATGTTCTTTATTTTGTTGCTTATATGGCACCAACTGCCGTTTGCATATTTCAGGTGAGGACGTCTAGGTCTGGTATGCAGGTACCTTTAGACTTTTTCCGGCAACTGCACAGATTGCGTCTAATTAGCCCAAAAATTTTTCCTGGCTTTCGAGACCGCGTGTGCCTCGTGTGACTATTCTCATGAGAGGTTGTTGCCACTTACTCCGAAATAAGTAGCTGTTTCCCTACCGTTAGACGTCTGCAACCATAAACAAAGGTATACCTCCCTTTTGGGGGGATTTCTTGTCCAAGGTAAGGTACGAACACTTTTGGTGTTGAAACACATGAGCCATCTGTTTGCCATCTCTCCAACTTCTCCTGTCATCTTGGAGTCATCGGGTATCGACTGAGTTGTTGTGATGTTCTTTGGATACGCAGGCATCATCAGCGAAGAGTCTGCACGATGACACAAGCTTGTCGGGCAATAAGTCGTTGGATATCAATAGGAAGAGTATAATTGCCTAATACGGGCCCTTGAGAACGCCAGGCGAGGAGATTCAAACGAGATGAATGTCCATCCACTACGAACCTCTGAATTCTACCCGGCAGGGGAATTGTTAAGCCATTTTGCAATGGACCCTCTTATACACTAATGGCGGAACTTTATGGATAATACGTCTGGGGCTGCGGCACTTTGTCAAACGATTTAGTGAACTCCTAGAACGGCGACATCAACTACTGTATTTCTCTCTTAATCAAACTACTTGCAATGTCATCAATCGCAGGATCAATTTGAATCAGTTTTGAGCCTTTGCACGAAATCCGTGTTTACTATCCACTAAGACGTTGTGATCTTGAAGATGCTGGCATGATAATGACTATGAAGATGTGTTTCAAGGATTTTAACACACAATAGAGGCAGTGGACACTGGGCCGGGTAGGTCCCTCGATCACATCTAATCGCCCTTCTTGAAAGAGCTGTGCTATTGGCCCGGTTTTCCAATCTTCTTGGTACTGAGCCCCTATCCACTGAGGTTTGGAATAGATCAGTAATCAGAGGGGCTAGCTCATCTCTGCAGACTGGACTTCCCACCCGAAAATCATAACTCTAGGGTCTATGGACTCATTGAAGCCTGCAAAATATCGCGACTAAGGAGAAGCAACACCTATGATGAGGAAAATAGTAACTTTTTATGGTAACTTTTTTTCCCTCCTGTGAAATTATGGGAAACTAGCCTAATTTTTTATGACATGTGATAACATATCCACCTTTCAAGTGACAGAAATATTGTGTTATATAATATGTGATTATTTGGTTAAAAACATTACACTCCATATTTTAGGGTCATTTTTAATAGAGAAAGGCGTAAGTGTGTATTTGTGCGTATTTTCTTTATTTAGTGGCGGCCGCAGTTGGTGGTGAATGGTGCTAATTTGCATGTGTAGAGGACCCCAAGATTGCCGTTACCATAGAGACAAATCAACAAAAAACAGACCATTGAGCAGGTTGGTTGCTTGATTACACCACTCCTGTAAAAGATTGGGTCCACAGGGGGTAGAGATTTCAAATGTAAAAGGGGGTTGTAGATAAAAATGAAATTAAGCCCACAGGGTAACTTCATTTGAAACACACAACCATCATATGGAAGAATAGGGTAAACTATTCCACGGGTGGAGTGTGGATCTTAATGGAGTAGTAGCATTGATACCACACATCAAACCATGGCTAGTGTTGTCATGTTTGACCCCTTAACTGAAGATTTTATCCACATTTGTGGTATATTTTATGAGGACACACATCCATGGAGGAACCCTTTATCCTCAGTCTGCATCAAGTCTTTTTGGACACCCTTCAACAAATAGTCTAGGGTAGAAGGGGTGTTCGGCACCCCCATGAATAAACTTCTAATCATTGTCACTATATCAGAAAAAATGCATGAAAACGATTAGCTATGTTAAAAAAATCAAAAAGTGTCCAACGTATCATTTTTATGCAAATTTATGCCAAATTAGTTCGCCATTACAGAAAAATACAATTTTCGATATATCTCAACAATACTGTTGAAAAATTAACCATGAGCTGACTGGACTATGTTTCGTGGGTCAAAGATTAAGATGGAAGCCAGTTTGAAAATACCAGATGTCCACATGATGACATCATATGCAAATTAGGGTCGCCATTAGCCAAAAATCCATATTTGGGCATATCGTTGCCAATATTCTACATCCCTTCCCACATAAGACGACGAGACCTATGTTTTTTAGGGTCGAGGCATAATTTCAAAAAGGCACTTCATAAATTATGTTTATTTGTACATGTTCACCTGCAACTACTAAGACTATGCAAAGTAGGGCCCTCAATGTCGATAGTCTTGTGTTGTGGGTAATTATAAAAAAGAAACTTGCTGGCCAAGTAAATTTAGACTTCTATACATAATACTTGTAACATTTCTCTTACATTCAAGGTATGGAATGATACAAGACTAATGCGAGACTAAGATACTGTGTTGTTATCATGCCGAAAAGCAAACGTGAAGAACAGAACTCTACAGTTTCCAATGACTCTCTGCCTACATGCAAGTGTGATATACATATTGTATCATGGTAGTTTTAAACCCTCAGTATATTTAAAGGAACTACAGGAGAACAATTTACTTGGCCAAAGACGTTTCTAAAATCATCCCAAAACAAGATTATCAACATTTAGACTTTCAAATCTGTACTCATTAAATACTTTTAAAAAGTATTAAGCATCGTAGTAGTTTTACACAAATTTAAAGGAACTGCAGGATAAAGATTGAAGCAGCTTCATATGGAGTGACATCTCCGACAATCATTTAAGTCCCCATATCGCACATGCTATCGTCTGTGATCAGATACCTAATTGTGATCAACAAAAAACTCTGATCTTGAACGGGTTGGATATCATCGTCTGCTGGGAGATGATACACAACCGGAAGTATCGACTTCACAGAGGCATACCCCCCCTCGTCGATTGTCTTCCGGTGGACCCATCTTCCCACCAGAATTTATTTTCCATGACAAAGTAGAGATTAAAGGCGTTACCCACAAAGCACCCTCAAGTCTACTCCTCTTGGAAGAGCAAAGGGAGCAAATGGAGTCACGGTCCCAGAAAATGGGTCTGGTTCAACTTTATTGAGTGTCAAGATGTCGCTCTCCTTCGTAATATTCAGCAGGCTTTCCATGAGTCCATAGACCTTCCTTGGCCTCTAACACAGTCGACAACATGGAGCCCGGGGGGGCCTCAACCCAAAATTGGGTACAGGTGTACGTCCGCCATGGAAAAAAATCGACCCATGTTTATAGTGACCAAATTGTACAAAAATTTGACCCATTTATATAGTTGGTTCCAAAATTTCGACCCATTTCTATAGTTTGCTTTGAAATTTCGCACCATTTTCATAGTAATCTTAGCAAAATCGGCCCATTTTCATAGTAACTTTTCCAAAAATCGGAAAAATCAACCATTTTTATTGTGATTTTACCGAAATCAGAAAAAATGACAAAATTTTCATAGTAAATTGCGAAAAGAAATTGAAAAATGAACCCATTTATATAGTAGCAATGACAGGCAAAGAAAGAGGGGGATAGCAGGACGCCTATCCCAGGAATCGGCTAACCACCAATTTGTAACTGCAGTATCTGCGTGAAGTTGATAGTTATCATGAGGCGTTAGAATAACAGCCATTTAAGTCAGATCAGAATATAAGTAGGCCCAAACGACAAAACACATTTAGCTTGCGTGCAAGACATGTGACGTTTTCGTGGTTTCGTGTTGGTGTAAAATTTTTAACCATAGACTATATGCCGTAACAAAGCTAATTGGTTTAGGGTATAGGCAAAGAAGGAGGGGGATAGCAGGACCTGCCTCCCTGTCATAGTTGTTTTTGCAAAAATGTGCAGCCTGTCTTTGAACCCTTTCAATGGCGTTGATGTTCTTTTGCTTATATGGACACCAAGCTGCCGTTGCATATTCCAGGTGAGGACGTACTAAGGTCTGGTATGCAGTAACTTTGACTTTTTCTGGGCAACTCCACAGATTGCGTCTAATTAGCCCAAGAATTTTCTGGGCTTTCGAGACCGCGTGCCTCGTGTGACTATTCCATGAGAGGTTATTTGCTAGCTTAACCCCTAAATAAGTAGCTGTTTCCTCTACCGTTAACGTCTCACCACAAAGGTATACTCTCTTTTGGGGGATTTCTTGATCCAAGGGTAATGGTAGAACACTTTTTGGTGTTGAAACACATGAGCCATCTGTTTTGCCATCTCTCCAACTTCTCCAGGTCATCTTGGAGTATCTGGGTATCGACTGATGTTGTGATGTCTTTGTATACCAGGCAATCATCAGCGAAGAGTCTGCACGATGACACAAGCTTGTCGGGCAAGTCGTTGATATACAAGAGGAAGAGTAATAATGGCCCTAATACTGTCCCTTGAGGAACGCCAGAGAGGACGGATTCAAACGATGATGAGTGTCCATCCACTACGACCCTTTGAATTCTACCCGTCAGGAAATTGTGAAGCCATTTTGCAATGGACCCTCTTATACAATAATGCTGAACTTTATGGATAAGACGTCTGTGCGGCACTTTGTCAAACGCTTTAGTGAAGTCTAGAACGGCGACATCAACTGTATTTCTCTTATTCAAACTACTTGCAATGTCATCAATCGTCAGGATCAATTGAGATTCAGTTGAGCGCTTTGCACGAAATCCGTGTTGACTATCCACTAAGACGTTGTGATCTTGAAGATGCTGCATGATATGACTATGAATGATGTGTTCAAGGATTTTAACACACAATAGAGTTGCAGTGAACGGGCGTAGTTCCCCGGATCACATCTATCGCCCTTCTTGAAAAGAGCTGTATATTGGCCTGTTTTCCAATCTTCTGGTACTGAGCCCGAATCCACTGAGGTTTGGAATAGATCAGTAATCAGAGGGGCTAGCTCATCTCTGCAACTGGGACTCCCCACCCGGAAAATCATAACTCGAGGGTCTATGGACTCATTGACAGCCTGCAAATTCGCGACGAAGGAGAGCAACCCTTGACATATGTAATGTCAATGTTTCCCGGAGTGTAAGCTTGTGCAATAGCTTCAGAAACAGTTATTTCCCAAAATGCAACTGCATACTTTTTTGTGGTGATCAACCTTTGTAAATGAGATATGGTCTTTCATTGGATCCTTCTGTAAGCTTTCAGCAGGTTCTCAGAGCGATTATTTTCTTTTCATATCACACACACAACACACACACAACACACACACACACATACTTACAAGAGCACACACACACAAAAAGCAAGGATAAATTTACTTGGCCAACAAGTTTCTTACAATTACTCCAAAACGAGACTATCGACATTGAAAGCCCTATTTGCATTTCTAGTATTTTTGCAGGTGAACTTTTATTGACACATGAACATAAATTATGAGTACCTTTAAATTATCCTCGACAATCAAAAACATAGGTCTCGTCATCTTATGTGGGCAGGTATGTGGAATATTGGCCAAGATATATCCAAATATGGATTTGTAGCTAATGGCGACCTAATTTGCATATTATGTCATCATGGAAAGATCTGGTAATTTTCAAAATGGTTCCATCTTGATCTTTGACCCTCGACAACATAGGTCAAGTCATCTTATTTGTTCATTTATCAACAGTATTGGATGAGATATATCGAAAATTGTATTTTAGCTATGGCAAACGCTATTTTTCATATTCCGTCATCATTGGGACATCTGTAAATTTTCAAAATGGTTCATCTTGATCTTTGACCCTCGGGAGCTGACATCGGTCCAGTCACCTCATTTGTTCATTTATCAACAGTATTGGATGAGATATATCGAAAATTGTATTTTTCTGTAATGGCGATACTAATTTGCATAAATTTGCATAAAAATGATACGTGGGACACTTTTTGATTTTTTTAACATAGCTAATCGTGTTTTACGCATTTTTTCTGATATAGTGACATTGATTAGAAGTTTTTTTCAGGGGGGTGCACGAACACCCTTCTACCCACTAGACTATCATTAAGTTGGGAATGTCAGAAGAATCCTGCCTGGATGTCTCGAGCAATCACATCAATGTAGTTAAAGGGGCGACATGTGATGTCTGAGACTACTTGATCAATCTCACAATGCAGTGACCAGCAAATTGAGCTCGGCATGGGGCAACAGAAGATAAGATTGGGATATTTATAGCAATCCAATAAAATCTATAATCTGGGACTATAATCTGATATACTGGACTTGGTATTTATGGTCGGTGACAGTTTCACGTCCTATCATATATGCATGGTGTGAGAGCAATATAGTTGTTGACCTACGATGGGGGTTGCAGAACTAAAACTTCCAGTATCAAAATGTATAATTGTCAAATATTCTAGGCCACTGCCAAGTTGTGGCACAGACTTCCTCCTCTGCCACACCTCTTTCAAACGTTCAAACCACTTTGGTTTTCTGCACAGTATGACAAAGTCATTGTTGTCAAAAGTGTGGTTTATGTGGTGAGGTTGTAGGTTAACTCTTAGCTCTGCAACAATTTCTGAACCACTCAGTCTATAGACTGCTGGCTTTTTTTATAGTCTGTATACTCACTTGAAAACAACTTCATTATTTGATGATACATGTTAATATAATCAATGACTCACCTATTTTCTATTTTTGTCTTAAATTACTTGGTACTCTAGGTCAACAATATGTGAGTAATGAATCTTCCCCAAAAATTCAATATTGGATGGTAGGACCCGATCTTGAAAGATTTCAATTGTGCTCCTATTCTGTACTTATTTATTGGTTTTTTTAATCAGAGATTGTCACCGAGCTGACCTCTGGTTCCGTCATGGTCTGCCCTTCACCAAACCTTGCTGAGCAAGGTCTGGCCCCCTCCACAGTGGACCAATCACAGGGTCTGTTTCTTTCATATTTGAGCATGGTATGAATATTCTGTAGAACAGATCAAGAGATAATGTCTATGCAGATCCTGTTTTCAATAGATTACCAAGTGATGTGCAAGTATCCAAAGGACTCCAAATTAATATTAGGTATGTTTGTAAGTCAATCTATTTATCAGAATTACCACTGTACTTTATCTGGTCAACAACTCTAGAGTGATGCCACTTTTCTTTGCATAGTGTTAACTATATACTTGGAACCTGGGCTAGAAGTCGCCCATTCGCTTCAGCAAGTTCATTGTTTTAGCACAGGGGGGGGGGGGAAATCTGAATCCATTGCTAAAGCCTAGAACTATGCAATTCTGTCCGGAACCTGCCCTTGATTCTAGGCATAATGTCCCGCCTCTTTGCTATTTGTTATGAAACTGTAACCTGAGTTCGTTGGGTCTGGTCTGCCCATAAAATTGTGCTGGCTACATGTCACAAGGGGCCAAATCTTTACCGCTAAAATCCCTTGATGTGCAAGGCCCGGACATGGCCTAGCAGGGGTGGGGTCCAGTAAAAGGTACAGGGGCATTATGTTGATCATTACCCTGATTTTTAAAAAGATAATGGTTCATGGCCTGATCACTAACCTCATCCCTAGGAATAAATATATAAGAACATCCAGCATATTACATTATCCCTTTTCACTACTCTGTATCATGTGGCTTAAGAAAAGCATACAAAGAAGGTGTGAAACTTGGGGTATAATGTAATTATGTCAATTTCCTTAGAAGACTGCTCTAAAAAACTCCCTATATATACGTTGTTCATCACCTAAATAGGCAAAAATATTGGGCTTTTGTTTATTCCGCGCGTGAAAAGATCTGTTTTAACACGCGCGTCCTCTCACCACAACGTGCCCCGCGCATACATCACGCACTGCGCGCTGCGTCTGCTGTGGTGTTGTTGCTTGCAGTTGCGTCTTTAGTATTCTATATCAACTCGCAGTGTGAAGAGTTGCCAATTTGGTGATGAACAGGTATGTATCAATATTATGCATGTACATCATGATATTAAGGAGCCTTTCCCTGTTCCATTCTTCTGTGAAAAGCTTATCTTTTTATACATAACTTTATGCACACCGACTGTATCTGCCTTGTCATATGGTCCATTTTTCTGTCCATAAATGACCAGAAATTAGAAAGCAGTTGCCAGAACACAATTGTGGTACAGTACATGGTACAAATATTTCTTCATACCGGTGGTCTTAACTGTTGGCCTACTATTACAATTTGACCCATCAACCAGCTCAAAACATACAGAAACGATAAGAAGTAACGCTATTGTATTGCCCTCGTAACATGTCTTTAATATATATTTAGCCTGTGGGGAGATAGAGTTGAGAAAACCTGCACCATTGAGATAGAGTTGAAAAACCTGCAACCATTAGATCAATTTGGAAATTTCTTTTTTACATGGATGGCTGTATTTGGACTCTATACAAGAAAGACCCTTCAAATGAATAAAGATATTGTCATACAATTGTTATGTCAGTTTAGACTTTGCATTCCTAATTTCTCCTGACATGTTGAATTTCTTTCAGGTATAAACTTAGACAGCCACAATGCCAGTGAGAATTGATGTCGTAGTGAGAAGACAATGCTGCCACGTACAGATCTCACTCAGAAAAGACTTGTTTGCAAAGTACCAGCGTTGGATTACACTACTGAGGAAAACGATGCAGGCCATTTGGTTAAGGTAAATTTTTTCTTTGAGGATTAGTGTGAGGGTTATTGGATTAGGATTAGCATATTAGCCATCAGGAATTCAGGATCATCTGACCTTACTTTGGATCATAATGCAAGTCTAAGAATTAAGGAAAGAAAACCATGATTCTCCTAGTTTAAGTGCATTGTAAGGCATGTTAAACATTTGCTGAGCACATATTTGTGCCATTTTTCCCCAACTTAAGATATTCTTGGGAGTTACACTGAACAGTGTTAACAAGGTCAGTTTCAAAGAAAGATTATTTAATCATGCATGTAATTTTACCGTTAAGAAAATTAATATTGTTTTTTAAACTACTGTAATTGTGTTTGTTTGATCCCATTAAAATGTTTTTATTTTCATAACAATAGAACTTTTGAGACAAAAGTGAACTTTGATCTTCAATCACAAGACAGTTATATTTAGAATCAAAAACTTGTGATTTTACATTTCCTCAATTAAGAGCCACTGAAGTGCCAAAGTTGGCTCCTTTGGTTTCCTGTTTAACCAATCCATGTTGTTGGCAACAATAGTGTTTGACCCAGCTTTTACATGGAGTTACAGGTCAAAATATTTTCAAAGTACCCTCCTGAAGAAAAAATGATACAGGTAGTTAAACAAGGGGGAATCAGGACACCATTCAGAGATCTCACAATTTCAAGTTCAGAAAATTGATGTGTTGTGTCAGCACAACTGTTTGATTTTGAGAATAATTTGAAGCTCTGGTGACATAATTTTGACAACTGATATAAGTAAATACATGTAAGTGTTATTAGCCCTGTAAAAATCAGAAAATCCATGACTACAAGATTGGACTCCGATTCAACCCATTGAATACATAAGCACTACGCCAAGTGACAGTCGAATATGGCACATAGCAAAAATGTCTTACAGCTTGAGTTATATTAGGCCTAAAAAGTAATGTTGATATGCAGTGTGACATATGAGTAAAAATTAAACATTATTTGTTTAATGGTTAGAAATGACACAGCAGTATAGAGGTCATTGGCCTCGTCCCCCAATTTACTGGAGTGGTCAACATTTTGGTGTTGGAAGAAAGGTATTATTTTCATTTACCCTGTGAAATCGTAGTTCTGAAAGTTGTTTGGTTTGGATGTAATGAACAAATACATGTCCATTTTAGTCGACCAATACTAGTCGTACAGGCCGTATTCTTGGGTTACAAAATTCACATTTTAGTGCTTATATCAAAACTGATTGAAATACTGGCATTGAATCTTAACATATGGGGTATGGTCATTAACAAGGGGAAAATTTTATATAATGAAATTGGGCCATTCCCCTTTAACTGTGAGTAACTTGAAGTTGGTGGTTTAATTGATAAAATTGGGGGAAAGTTAAGAAATAATTGACAGTTATTTATGTGGACCAGCCGCCCTTTTATGCACTATGAAAATTTGTCTTAATGACATCTTTCTTCATCTGTACCCTACAAGGGAACCATCGGCAACAGTGAGTTTGACTTAGGACGAGGTCCAGTACACTCGTTCTTCCATCATCTGAATGTGACGGCCATTGTTATTGTATAGTGTTTTTAATCGTCATAGTGATTATATTGGTGTTGCTATTCTATACGTTCGCAACCGACAGAAGAGAGATACCATTTCTGTTCAATGGTATTCCGTTAACCCCCGAGCGGGTAGCTATGCCCGTTCAATATCTCTGACTGGCTATTCAGCATTCGGGCTCACAATTTTCAGGTGAGGCCCGGGTGGTACCGCCGATGTCCCCTTTGAGAAACAACAGTGAGTTAGTTGTTTCTATTCGCTCTCTGCCTGCATGTTTGCCTGAACGAAACCAGCCACAAGCTTGCTGCATGCCTCGTCTGCAAAAATCGACTGTAACCCCAAATAGAGACTGTTAGTATGCATGACTAATTAAAGGTTAAATAATCAACTATAGAGTAGGATGAAATCAGTAGGACTGGTGGCTATCACAGCTTTAGTAAAGATTTGATGTTGTTGTATGTATTGTGAAGTGTGCATTGACCACACTTGATTCTTGCTAATCTTAAAAGCAAACAATACAACATTTACAAGACACACGATCAAATTTTCTCATGTGGAGATTGTGGGAAATGTTTGAGTGCAACAAGTTTGTATGTGCAATAGATGCCAGGTGAGACATCAGTGTGCTGCCAGGTATTAGGATGGGACATTTATACTTTCCCAAAGTAGTGGCCATGAATGGTTCTTAAGGGACTGTAGAACCATGTCGCCTGAAGGACAATTTCCAAAAGCATTGACCAAAGACTTGCATAATACATGTTTGATGCGAAATTTATGACAAGGCAACTATTGCACTTGTGTTCCTTCTGATGTTGATATTGGTACCATCACTTGGTAGGCTAACCAGTATTTATTAAAAAAAGCTTGACAGAATTACTAGACTTTAATTACCCACCAATAGGTGGGCCTCTAACAGTGTGAACTGATATGGAAATTAGGTAGGCGCAAAACAAACGAAGAGATGCTGTGTATATATTTGGCATAGCGCACACAATTCTATATTTGGTTTACTTTTAGGTGCAGATGATAAAAAACAAATAATTCTTGACACTATTTGGTGGTAATTAAGTAAAGCTGGTATCACATAGTGAAAGCAGTAAACCAAACCCTGATTATTATATTCATATAAAACACTTTAGTTGAAAAATGATGAGATTCACCAGATTAACAATACACTGACTGTTGCGTATTAAAGCTCTATTATGTGATTTGTTAAGTTACTATTTGTAATGCATGTAGTATGCAAACAGGGTCAAAACACATGCCAATAATCACAGCTAATGAGCCAAACTTTGCAATTGAACCAAATGTGATAACTTACAGTATGCATGTTGAATATTGTAAAAGTATGAGGAATAATGCAACTCCATTCAGATTAAACATTACACCCATCGAACAAGTGCATGATGATATCCCTTCTAACACCCCCTACATACATGATTTGTCAAAAAAGTTGTGTCTTTGCTGTAGACCTCGGATGCGTATGCCCATGATATTACAGCCGTCGCAGTGTGCGTGACTGTAAAATCACTAGTGAAAAAAAACGCTCAAAGCGGTTGTCAATTGCTTCCAGCATCAATGTCAGAGCGATTGAGTTGAATTAAAGTCACACTGGCTTGCGTCAAGTCGCGGGGTATTTGCTAGCGGACTTATCGATTAGATATCGGAAGTCGCCCTTTCCCAATAAAGCGCCGGGAAGTGATGTCATAAAAAATTGCCTATGCTCCTTGCGTTTGATTAGATATCATGGGATAAGTTGTCCATTTCAGACTTAATAGGGCAGACTTCAACCATTCTAACGTGTCTGAAATTTTGATTTTTGGACGAATTTTGTCATTAGATGCCACCAACCTATGAATTCGACAGCCTCAATCGGAATAAACTGCATGTTGAAGGATTATGTGGCAGAATAATGAATCATCCCCGCTTTTTGAACCAGAGGCACTAAACAAAACATGATGTGTGAAAAAGCATGTGTGAAACGGCTAGCATCGCCAACATCTGCCATTATAGTATGGACCAACCACAGGGGCAAAATTACACTTATACTCTTATTTCAGTGTACCATAAGATAACAGGATTGGATCGTTTTGAATGTTTTGACGCATGTGGACCGTTAATCCACACCGACCCCTTCCTGGCTGAAACCTCGCACTCCAGGAAAGGCTAGCTTACATTTGTGTGGTGGCCTAGGTATACTGAGGCTAGAGTATAAGTGATGTTTTGCCCTTTCTAAGTGATACCAATTAGTCCAAATTAACTGAGACAAAAGACTCTTTGTACATGTATGTCAACTAAAATAGCACCAGATGTACAGGTAGCATGTAATGAGACTAACAATATTGAGGCACATAATAAATACCAAGACAAGGAAAAAATCAGTTGAAATTTGTTCCTTTTTTCTCTGGTTGGGAACAACTCAGAGATTGTGTGAGACCAACACGCAATTTTCTCAACAAATTGGGATGATGATTGGTTGGGGGCTGCTGCGTTATAAATATTACATATAGAGGTTATATGAAACTACACGGCAGATTCTTTACTCATGGGTTATACTCACTATAATCCTCAGCTACTCCATGGGTTCACTATGGCTCTTAATTGAGGGTAACCCCTTGAAGCTGTATCAATGTAGAACTACACGCCTAAAAATTCATGAAATGCTTAAATCCTGGGGCATTGGTAGATAGGTCTTATTAGAAACATCTATCATGTAGTGTAATCTAAAGCTGCTTCAAGGTGATTGTGGCTACACCACAGATGTCACCAGTAACAGAGTTCCAGCAAACTACGACCTTCATAGGTACTCTGCTACCATTTTCCTAGTAGCCCAAAATTTGACCTGTAGGTTGCCAAAAACATTTATGTTGTTTTCTCTTTTTCTGATTGTATTCAAATCTTTTGTGATATGTTTATAGTAAGCATTAAACAAAACCATACAATTTCTTTTCTATGTGAAAAAGTTAGAAACACATTTGACACCAAAATCATAAATGAATCGAAAATTAATAAAATAAGAACATGACTCCCCTTCAGAATCACAGACTCACTTTAGCCTGGGTTAAAACCAGGGTTAGTCCTACAGGAGTGGATCATTTTTCCTTTCAAACATACTTAAAGGTTTGCTGTATGTGTGAGAAAACTTTCTCATGGATGGGCCATTCCAGCCCATGAGGAATTTTCTTTACCATTATTTTAAAACTTTCAGAGAATGTTGAAAGAAAAAGGTCCATTCTTGTAGGACTACCTAGGTTTAACCCTTGCTCTAAAGTTAGACTCCCTTTGAGAATACCATCATGGAGGTTGAATGCTCATTTGCAGGGAGGGTGCATTCATTGCACTCCCTTATGAGTGCACTGTGGTTTGGATGAATACCCAAACCTTTGTAGGCCTGTGCATGCCATTACCATTTATCGGTGCGGGCGCTGGGCGGGTACTCCTAGTTACTCAAGTAGTTACTTCAGAAGTTACTCATGTGAAAATCGACTGTTGTAAACGTACTTTTAATAATGAAAATATTTTTCTTGCATTCCTTCGTGGGTAATTGTTGATAATTTGTTGAACTATTGAGGTGCAGTACTTCAAAAGATCTTTGATTGTACCGTTAATTAAAACCTTACAAAACACCACTTATACTGTATCCCTCTTATTTTGTTGCATGGTTAAAGGTGCTTGTTCTGACCGCCTCTGGGACCCCCTGATTTAACCGGAAGTAGTATAAATTTTTATATCAGATGAAAGGCCGTATTTTTCTCATTATCGTCCTGAAATTTCAGCTTCCAAATCCACTTCTTTGCAAAGATATAAACAAAAAAATGTCGTTTTAGTGGTTAACCATCGATATTAGCACAGTAGTGAATAGGGCCTTGCACTGTGCATTATCGTTTCTTTTATCAAAACCGCAGGCTCTCATATCAAGTGGAGAACAAGATACACATAAATTGGAACACCCACCTTTAACTGAACTCACAGAACACATGACTACACCTTCTTTTAGGTTGTTTTAATAAACTCCTCAAAAAAAGTTTGGAAATTTTTTTCAGCCATGTATTTCCCATTTAATTGAAAATGTTATTACCCTCTTTTGCATATCGTGTGCAAAGCTAAGGTATTCCTCTGTACAATGACAACCAAATCATAAGAATTAATTTTTTTCATGTTGAGTGACACTCATTTGAATACTGGTAGGTCTGAAAAAGAAAGTGCCATAATTCAATACCTCAGTTTAAGAGTTACAGGGTGACACAGCTTAAGAGGATTAGATGGGTCCGGTTAAGGTGCTGTCGGCAACACCGGTAGTGGAATTTAAACATGGTGACAGCAATTCATGTTTTCAGATGAATGCAGATTTTGTCTTCGGAAGTTGGATGGTAGAGTTAAAGTTTGGAGGAGACGTGGTGAAGTTTCCCTGTCTGTTGCATTGGAAGACTGACAGCTTGTGGTGGAGGCAGCCCTGATAACTGGGAAGACAAGACTTGTTGTTATTGAAGGCAACAATGCTGTCGTTTTTGGGGACAATATTCTAAGGCCGTTGCCATCTCTTATGTCCTCAATCTGGGACCATATACAGTACTCCAAGACGATAATGTCCGTCCGTATTGTGCTAGGATCGTCAATGAGTAACTTGAAAGGGTTCAAAAAACTTCAGGTAGCCTGCCATCAGCAAACTCATCAAATTGGGCACATTCCGTTTAACCTAATCCTCTTAATTTAAGCAACCCTGAATTGAGTACAGGTACTGAAATTTGGCATTTTCTCTTCCAGACCTACCAGTATTCAAAGGAATGTTACTCAACCATGAAGTAATCAATTCTTATCATTTTGGTGTCATTGTACAGAGGAATAACTGAGCTTTTCACTGATATGCAATAGAGTGTAATAAAACTTCCAATTAAATGAGAAATACATATCTGAAAAAAAAGTTCCAAACTTTTTTTGAGGAGTTAGATAACCTATGGTTAAAATAACAATCCATTTCTTTTCCCAGCATACTTGAGGAATCCAAGTTCCGAATCAAGAGTTGAAGAAGCCAGGCCACTTCTACAGCAGATAGGCAATGAATTGGCAGCACAGGTTGGGGAGGTACTCATCAATGAAACCAACCCTAAGCTTGGGGATATATAAGACAAGGTATTGTTGAAGGGGGAATGTGGGGACCTAATGCCCCAGTTTCAACCAGAAATTTTTGGTTTTGTTAAGGGGGCTCAAACTTCAACTTGGCACAATAATAGTGCTGACAGTACCTTGATTTTGTTTAACACTCAATCTGATTGAATCTGTATCACATGACTTAAAGTTATGGTATTGTATGAATCTATCGGCACATATTAATGAAATATCCCTAAATACACATACCAGTTTTTTTCATCATGGCCATTGGAGTATTCCTTGCGAAAAAAATATCCGATTTATTCCGACAAATGAACACGACTGTACGCAAATCATGAAAGCTACCATGTTTATTATTCCCATGGGTAATATTTTAACAAACGCCACCTGCAATACCGAACAGAAGCCAGCGAAAGTATATCACACACTTCGAATTTGCCACAAGCCTCATCCGTGTGAACTTCGTTGAGCACACAAGGGATAGGAACAAGTTTTTTAGAAATTTATTTTGCAAAAATACCTTTTTAAAAAACCTCATGATTTGAGAAAATGTAAAGTGCGGGTGTTTTTTAGATATCATTTTGTGATTAACCAAGGTTTTAGTTGGCCTTAAAACACTCAACCATGAAACATGGACATTTTAAAAAGGGGGGTCGCGTAATATTTATAGTTTTAATCGCAGTCGTACTGTAACCGCTGATCTCTGGATTGGCTACACACATAATTGTATACTAGATGAATGGAGCACCGGGCGGACATCTTGGTCTAACCGAACACAATAGCACTACAGAGACACCTGTTTAACAGAAGTTGTATCCGGGTTGCACGTTTTAGAGACATGCCATCCCCCCATATGCGCAATACAATGAGCTCAATGACTTTGCTTGATTCTGTAGTCTGTTATGTCGCTTATCCCATTTCAATGGGAACAACTTTTGTATAAAAGACCGGCTCTTACCCACCTGCTTGGGCTCTTTTGTGAGGACCAATATGCCGTCAGTGCCTCATTACGAAGCCCATTTTACAATCCATTGTATAAGATCGTGTTCAAAACCCCCTAATGCGCGTTCAGCCTCTACGTACTTTTCATGTCACCGAGTAGCGCTTCTTTGTATGATGAAGAGTTTTCCTAATTTTATTTTAAAAACTCAATTTCTCAAGAATCCAGACTCCATTTTAATAATAAAAATTAGGCCAAATGTATTCCATTTTTGTAAATCGTTACATATTTTAAAGGAAAACGTATTAAATTAACTCATCAATCAATCAACTTATTTCAATATCTCATATAAATTTTACAAAGACACAAATCAATGATATTGAGGAGATTATCGAGATAGGCCAATAAAGGCCAGATGTGATCATCCCCTAAATCTAAGTTTCATAAACCAAAAAAGAACACATACACATAAACTAACCAACCAGACATGCCCCAACAAACTCATTCATATTTCACTATAAGTAAGATTTAAATGATTTCTAAAACACTTGATATTTTACACGTCTTGGTATTTTGTCCAAGAATTCCATAATTTTAGGTCTCAGAATTTCTCACAGGAAGCGCGTATTCGGAAAACATTTTCTTATATTATACTATGTTGTGGGGCATTTCTTGTAATGTATTTATGTATTTGGGCATGTTTTATTAAAACAAATTACTCTCAAAAGGCTTTGGTAAATTGGTCTAGTATATTGTTTGTACATACACACTGCAAGTTTTCCAGCTTATATGTATCCAAGACATTCAACAAATCTGAATTTTGAAAATAATGGGCCCAGATGTATCTATAATACTATTTGAAATCGTCTCCTTACAGCCCATTTTCAACTTAATATTTTATCTAAATAGATTTTATAGAACAACCCCATATTAGATACAATATTTATGTAAGGTAATACTAGCGTACAATATAAAGAGTATCATACTGTCCAGGTACAAGTGTTTTTAGTTTGGAGAGTAACCACAACACTTCTAGCTATGTTTTTTGATTTTGATCGATGGTGGATTTTTCCACGGAAATGGTTCATCGATGATAACCCCCAACGAATTGGTCTCGTGAACTCTCTCCAATATCACATTATCAAGTACAACATTAATTATTTTGTAGCATTAACCTCCCGTTTTGTCTTGCCAATCATTGTCTTTCAGTTCCTGTCTGGAATATTTAGAGTTGTATAAGGCTTCCCGAACCGCATAGATTTGGTTTTTGCCGCATTGACCTGATATTTTATTTGCCCTGAACCAGTTACTAAACTCTTGTAATTCACTATTTATTACATCATTTTTGTTGCTATATCAGGATGGTAGTAAATTAAGGTAGTACATCAGCATAAGACTACTTCTGTCTTAGCAATGAACCGGCCTTTTACAATATCATTTACAATAATAAAATGAATAACAAGGACCTCAGATAGAGCCTTGCAAGTACCCCGCATTTATGTTTTGCTAAACTGAATCACATGAGTGAGATCGTACCAATGTGTTCTATTATCCCAAGTACCTTTAAACATTTCAAGTGCAATACTCCTCGAAACCATAATATTCAGTTTTCAAACAATTAAAGTGTGTTTATTTCAATGTTCAATAAACGCAATAGTCCTTTTATCAGCCAACTTGACTAACACCGGTCATCTTTCATGCGTGTGAAGACTAAACATGCTTGTGGCAAAATGATAGCGTAATAATAAACATGGGCGTCTTGGTTAAAAAAATCGTCTACTCCTTCAAAGTAAGCATGAAAATGGTGTTTTCTTTTCTCGCAAGGATACCCACATGACCATGACAACATCTGTTAGCTCATATTTAGGGATATTCCATTATGTGCGATATATTCATGCCATAATCCCTTAGATCCATGGACAGGACTGGTAGAAATTTCCTTCTTCATTTGTTAAGGATAAAATAAACCCAAACTGACCTCATAACAAAATGACCCTCTCCCATTTATGCGATGAAATCCACAAAATGCTGGATTTAATTTTGACCTCCAGAAGTGATGGTTTTAAGGTTGGCTATTTTTGGTCCCCCCCGCCAACTTTTGTCTGCGAAAGGGGACTATAGAATGCTAGCCGTCCGTACGTGTGTGGTTTGCGGCCCTACGATTTTTTATCTTTGGAACTAAGCAAGTGTTGGAAGTCCATCTCCGCAACATAGATGTATCTCATTTCTCGGTTGGTGGATACAAAGTGGGTCATGTGGCCTGGTCAGGTCAATGTGGTCAATGGGGTCAAATTGGCAAAAATAGGGCTAACTTTCTGTAATAAACTTGTCAACCACAATATCGTTTTGATTGGAGCACGTATGGGTGTCCATCTTCATACCATAGATGTCACTCACGTAGGCTGCGGATGAGTCGAGGAGCTCATGTGCTATTGTGCAACAAAGGTCAAGGGTGTAACAAATAGGCAAAAATGGAGTTAATTGCTATAACCTTATCCTTTGTGGTAGGATGATGAAAGTTGTGGGTGTGGTCAACATTCATTTCCAAAATTTTGAAGGTCAGTTCAAGGTCATCGAGTCATCCAGGTGCAATCACTTAACCTTTGGTAGGAGGATGAAAATTGGTGGGAATGGTCAACATTCAGTACCAAAATGTTGAAGGTCATGTTCAAGGTAGATCCAGGTCATCCAAGTCAAAATCCACTTCACAATGTTTATGATGATGAAAATAGTGGGGTGGTCAACATTCAGTACCACAAATGTGAATGTCATAGGTCATCCAAGGTCGAATCACTAAATGTGGTAGGAGGATGACACTTGGTGGGTGTGGTCAACAATCAGTACCAAAAATTTTGAAGGTCATTTCAAGGTCATCCAGTCCATCCAGTCAAATAATCACTTAACATGTGCTAGGAGGGTGAAAATTGTGGGGGTTATCAACATTCCGTGCCAAAACTTTTGAAGGTCTGTGAAGGTCTTTCAAGGTCATCCAGGTCAAATCACGTACATGTGGTAGTAGGATGAAAAATTGGTGGGTGTTGTCAACTTTCATACCAACAATCTTTGAAGCGTCATTTCAAGGGTCATCAAGGTCAAATCACGTAACACTAACTGTGTAGGAGGATGAAAATTGGTGTGGGTGTGATCACATCCAGTACCAAAAATTTTGAAGGTCATTTCAAGGTTAATCCCGAGTCATCCAAGGCAAATCACTTAACATGTGGTAGGAGGATAAAATTAGTGGGTGTGGTCACCAACAGATCAGTACCACAAATTGTGAAGTCATGAGGGGTCATCAAGTTCACATACTCAATAATGGTAGGATGAAACTTGGTGCGTGGGATCAACATTCAGTACCACAATTTTGAAGGTCATTTCAGGTCATCCGAGGTCATCCAAGGTCCAATCACTTGACATGTATTGGAGGGTGAAATTGGTGGGTGTGAACAACATTCCGTGCCAAAACTTGAAGGTCATAGTGAAAGGTCATGAGGGGTCATCCCAAGTGAAATCAAATATTTGGTAGGAGATTAAACTTGGTGGGTGTTGTCAATTCAATGCCAAAATCTTTTGACGGTCATTTGAAGGTCATGTCGGGTCCATTCAAGTCAAATCACTAACCTTTGGTAGTGAGGATTACAATTGGTGGGTGTGGTCATCAATCGTGCCAAACATTTGAAGTGTCATTTCAAGTCAGGCGGGTCATCCAGGTAAATCACTTAACTGTGTTATGAGGGTGAATGGTGAGTGTGATATCATTCAATGCCAAAAAATTGATGGTCATATTCAAGGTCATGTGGGGTCATTTAGGTCAAACTCACTAACAATGTGGTAGGAGGATGAAACTTGGTGGGTGTGGTCCAACATTCATGTTGACCATTTGGACAGTCATTTCAAGGTCATGTGGGGTCATCCAGGGCAAAAGCACTTAACTGTGGTAGGAGGATGAAACTTGTGGGCCATCACAATCTTCCCGGAGTCTTAAATTGTTGCTTCTTGTTTCTTTAGCTACTGCACTGGGCGGTGGACCTTTGTGGTTCACGAACCGCCTTGTAGATTTTTGGAATAAACAATATCCACCTGTGGGTCCACTGGTATGGCGCATACAGGACCTTTGGAATGGAAAGTTATCCTACTATTTTGATCATCCTTGTCAGCACGGGTTTCTACTGTTTGTGCAGCCATCAACAATACAGCGTTCACCATTATTATTATGTATTTTATCCAAAAATTAAGAAAACGTCAACATTATGCATCCGCGTTTCATGATCTTGATGCTCAGACCACTAACGTCACTTCCGGGTTATCGCAGCCATCATGCCACTCACTTTCATTTTGGAATTTTTCGTCGCGCTTGTCACCAACACAGATTTTATCCTGCTTTTTTATACATATTGGTATTAAGCACTTTTTCATTTGATACTTTTTGCAGGACACTTTGCTGTTTATCGAGGGCAGTTCTTCCAGATTGGTGAGGAACTCCATGTTGCAGTCAAAAGCCTTCTGCATGTGCCACCAAATGGATAGCTCCACTTCCTACGAGAAGGAATTATGATGAAGGACTTCAAACATATTAATTGTTGAGGCTTATCGGTGTATGCATCAAGGACGACAGAATACCACTGGTGGTGTTCCCATTTATGAAACATGGGGATCTGTTAACCTACATCAGAAAGTCCACAAAATGTGAGTTTATTGCTTTGATGAATTTGATTTGGCTTATGTTGTAGTTAAACCTTATTCCCATGGACAATTTTTTTTGTTTTTTTGATTGTTTAGATTCTTAGGAGGGTTAATTAGCCAGTCAGTTTTGTAGCTGTGATGTGGTATTCATAAGGTTAATTCAAAGTATTCCTATGAAAAAGTTGGCTTTGTTGTTATCCGTGGCAGTTCAAGATCTCTTTTTCTTGGGTAAAAGTTTTATGGGGGGGGGGGGGGCAAAAGTGAAATTCTGGAGGGGCAAAATACAAAATTGGAGTTTTTAACCAATTTTGGACCAAAATTGCTGATTTTGCCAAAATTTGGTGTTTTTTTTGAAAAAAATAAAAAATTGTGGGGGGTGGGGTGGGCAAATGCCCCCTTGGCCCTGCCACTGTTGTGTCCTGTCTCTAATGTTCCTTAATAACTATGCAACTGGTCACAACATACGGCAGAGGTCCAGTACGGTATTTGCTGTGGTCAAGACCCCCAGTTCACACAGCTCTCTGCAGTTCTTTAACCCTCTGTTCAGTTGCTTCAGTTCTTAATCCGCCAATACTTAACCATAAAATGCACAAATTTGAGGCTCCATGGCTAAATTTTGGGAAATTCTGCAGTTCTCTTCACTTCCATATACCTTTTTGGCCCAAAATTCAGTTCCAAATTCATTTCCAAATTCAATAAAAAAAAAAATCAAAAAAGTTTAAAAATTCAAGTATGTAAGACCACTGTCTTTCATTGCCACCCAAAAATTCAGTTTCTTAAGAGCCACCAAGTTTAGCCCACTACCCAAATCAAAGATGAGTGCCCCACCTTCTCTTATTTGTAATTATTTTTCAGTATCATACTGTTACCATTTTTTTTTTTATTTTTGGCATGAATTAACAAGCACCCAGTTTTACTATAATTCTGCAGTGGTATTGCTGATGGCATGGCTTACTTGGCCAGCTTAAGTTGTGTCCACAGAGATCTAGCTGCTCGTAATTGGCATGCCTGGAGATGAGTGTTCGTGTGAAGTTGCTGACTTCGGACTGTCCGCGAGAAATATCTATGACGTGACTACTACAATGCCAAAGATAGAACTGCCAAGTTTGCCAGTGAGAATGGATGGCACTGAATGCTTAAAAGAAATATCTATAACACCAAAACAGATGTGGTAGGTTTATTAAGCATTGACTATGTGCTGTGTCGGCTACTGCAAGTCAGAGTGGCACATGAATTACTTTGGTATACTCCCATTTCCCTACCCCATGCAGTGACGTCAAGTGCAAGTTTGGATGGTCGCACCAGTAACCCGCTTGCGCTATAGTGCTTGCATCTTCCTCCAGTCATTGGACGTCGGTGTGTCATGCATTAAGCGCAGCATGAAATCATGAGTGTTGTTTCAAAGCGCGGATGTACGCACACGCACGTATAAAGGAGGTGCAAAAATATACACGAAAACAAAATGTCAGAAACATGTTGATGTCATTGACTTGAGGAAGATAAATGGAGTAGAGTTTATTAAGCGATGGCGTTATTACCCCCGCTCAAAACGGTTATCTTTGGCGTACAAAAGTGGTCAAGGTTATGACATCACTGTAAGAGGAAGAGAAATGGAGAGTATTAAGAGTCAAGCATGCAGCCTGCATATATTGACTAATTTGCATGTTTTCAATAAATATTAATCCATTTTTGTCGTCTGCAAGAATCGCAGAAGGTACATAGGGATTAATCTGGCGATGTCGTGTGTGTGTGTATGTGGTCAAAATGTTAACCCTCTAATTATATGGCATGACGTATGAGTTCCGTAAGGGTTATGGTGAGTAACTTGGGGAAAGAGGGGGTGGTAGGGTGAAGGTTGGTGACCTCATGTGACTTGGTGACTCATGTGACCTTTGGCGGTCAAAATGGGAACCTTAATATATTGCATGGCCGTATAAGTTACAAACGGCTTACGATGATGTAACTTGGGGAAAGGAGGGGTGGGGTGGGGTGACATGTAGTGACTATGTGACCTCGTTTGACTTTGGCCCTATTCACAAACCGCGACGGCAGACGAACTGCGGTCCGGGAACGCGAGGTTGTTTTAGTTATGGCCTTATGGTTGGGAGGGGGTTGGGTAGTGAAGTGGGTCTTCCCTCACTTTGCACCACTGTGGTCCCAGGTTCGACCCTGGTGGGCCTACGATTTCATGTGTGTTGGTCTTCCGCCTACTGGCCTTGCAGGTTTTTCAGGGGTACCCCAGTTTCTCCGACTTCTAAACTGGGGTTTCTTCCATAAAGGGATAATAATAAAAAGTGAATTGAAATAAAGTATCTTTTTGAACACTAAAAATGACACGCTAGTGTGCGATGTGTCATTAATACTAATACATCCTCTCCTTAGGTTAGAGGATTTGTTAGTGTAAGGCAAAAATAAAAAATAGATTTGTTTCCGGTACAATTTTAAAGAGGGTACATAAGGAAGTCTTTCATATAGAAAACAAAGTTGTGGGAGCAGCTTATATGTACTGCATAATTCTTGTGTATGTATCAAATAAAGTTCATTTAAGTAAGAGGTCATGTTTATGTTGTCATTGTTTAGGGTCATAATGGCTCGTGATGTGGGAATTAGGACCAAGTGTGACGCCATACCCATCGGGGATAACTGTGAGCGGTCGCATTCTTACAGCGTGGACGACGCTTCCCCAGCCTCCTCACTGCCCTGATAATGTGTAAGTAAGACAGGCCTCTCACTTTACCCTTGTGTTTGCTCATTCAGACACAAATGAGTGTATTTCTAAACTCCAGGTGCCTACTACAAGAGGTGAGGGCACACCAGATAATTCAATGCATGGTCTATACTTTTGTTATGTGTGAAGGAACCATAGCTCACATTTTTATCCCCTGGGCTTTAGCAGAAGGGGGATTTTTCATACAAAATCGATCGGTCATCAGCATCTGTCTGTCGTCTTCACATGTACCCATCAGACCAGACCCAATCTTGGTGACACTTGATCACAGGCCTTATTCTACAATATTTGCACTATGACAAACAGGTAGGAGGTCAAAGTCATATTTGTGTATTTCAGTCTTTTCCACTCTTATTCCCCTGAAACCTGTGTAAACTCTCTCGTACCAAGTTTCCACTCTTATTCCTCAGGAATTCCTGTGCATAGTCTCTCAAATCACTGAATTAAATCCACCAACTTGAGGT
>JAMKCH010034890.1:0-14733 GCA_023653785.1 Ophioderma brevispina
TCAGCTCTAAATGATGGCCGCATTTGCGCTAGTGGTACAGAAACATGAGTTTTAGAGCCATGACTGTGCATAATATTTTCAAAAATGGGTGGCAAACACCCCCACAAACAACACAAAAATTAGACATTGGACGGGCATGACCCGAACCA
This sequence comes from Ophioderma brevispina, assembly GCA_023653785.1. Lineage (NCBI taxonomy): Eukaryota > Metazoa > Echinodermata > Ophiuroidea > Amphilepidida > Ophiodermatidae > Ophioderma > Ophioderma brevispina. The sequence goes on from JAMKCH010034890.1 coordinate 150, forward strand.
CGGTGAAGGGGTTACCTTCACATTGTTTTTTTTCGCTAAAAGACCGGAAAGGATGAAAGTGAAAGAACGATACCTAGCCCCAACGTTTTTTCGAAAGTTTTTGATTTTAGAGCAACGGAGGCGAAGTTACTGGGGGGGGGGTGGTAAAAACCACCCCCCCCCCCCCCTGGGTTGGTAAGACGAGGGTTAAGGCTGTGTATAATGCTTCATAGTATATGCTGGTGGTGTGATATAGTTGTTTACTAAAAACTGGTTTGTCTGAACGGTTATTGGTTGACGCCATCATTGACCCACAATGGTTCAGACCAAGATTTTTTGCCACATTGCATTGTATTACAGGCCTGAGTAAAAAACTGAACCTGAATGTGCCCGCCCTTTTGCAGCTTAAGGAAAAACATATATGTTCGGACATTTCAAACGGAAGCGTGTTTCTTAGTTTTTTTTAATTTGCTACAAAGGCATCCACATCGTTTAGGTATAGACGATTACAGGCTTTGAGTCAAGTAGTCAGCAGTCAAGCAGCATCTCAATGCATTATTAACGACGAAAATAATCGGTCAAAATGATGAATAGTGTATGTCCATCTTTATTGTTAGAGGTTTTTATCCGTTATAGAGTTAGTAAAACGGTGTGCAACGTAAATTAGATTAATGACATGATTAATTAATAGGTAGGAATTTATGCTATTAAAGAATGTTATTTTAGCGGCAATCAATAAGAATCAGTAATAAATTACATTTGATCGGAATCAAACACGGCTCCTATACTTCTATGTGGTAAAAGATGTGCTAAAAAATATTTTGCACACTTATTTCTAAAATTTTTGGCAACCAAAATTGCATGCCATTAGAAGCCTTGTCGATTTTCTTATGTATTAATTGTTTCTGCTTTTTACAAATTAAATTATGATTCAAAATTACCCTGATTAATCGATCAGGTTAAAATGGCAACCGAATAAAAAATCAGCTTTATGGTTTTGTGTTCTAAAATGTGATGTGATCTGGGAAAAACCCCGCCACATGTCGCCACAGGACAGTTTTGAAAAATAAAGAAAATAGTTTTTTAAAAATCTGTTATATTGTAACTTATTTTTTGTAAGATTGTATAAGGCGTCGGACTTTTGACGTGTTGTATCAAGTAAACAGTTAAGGAAAACTTAATATTTCAAAATCTACAGTGATAGTTAAATAAAAACTCAAATATAAATTTCTCAACATTTTGTGGTGAGTTTTCCCCCGATAGCATCACAAATGGTTCCATGCAAGTATGGCGCGAGTGCGAGTTTTCGTTAACAAGGAATTCTGTTTGTTCCCTTGATTACTCAGTCACGGGTTCTCTTCCGTTACATGGCAATGGGCACCCGGGAGTAATATGGACATGTTTCCGAAAAGAGAAAGAAATCAGGTGTAATAATGTGATATATAACACATCCAACCTTAATTTCTGAAGAATGTTGCTTAAAGTTCGAAGTTGCCCTGGTAACGGGTTGGCCCCTTCTTTAATATAGTGGTATATTGAAATGGTGGTATTTTACAAACCAGTGTGAAATAGCATACATTTATTTTGAACACTTTTTAAAGATATATGGATATTTTGGTTACAAATAAAGACATATAATGCCGCGAAAGGTTGTCGCCATGGCTGTTTCTTTGTACGATATATTCCAGAAATTGATACATGATTTTGATAGGATTGAAGTGGGCAAGAGTGGGCATTCGGGTTAGGGATCTGTTAGTGGCAGGCAATAAAATAGAAATGAATTTGTGTCCTGTACAATTTAAAGAGTGTTTGTACATATGGGAAGTCCTTTACTTTGAAGGTGTTGTATAGACAGGTATAGAGAGCATCAATAGTAAATTGTGACTACCATTTTGTGGGCAAAACTCGTCCAAAACTTCTGCACTCATCAGACTGGAAATTAATTTGCTTCGCTGACGCTATGGACAGAGCGCAAAACCGGTACTGGGTTTTTATACCTAACTGATGAGGTGGTATAATTTTTTTCAGTAATTAAGTAAGTAGTTTTTATGGTGATTCAGCTTAAAATACTCTAAAATTGCTTTGGGAATAAGGGTGTCTCCCTTTAGAGTGAAATACAGAAGAAACGTGACGAATGCATTCCTATTTACGTTTCAGATTCTTAACCTATTAATATACGTGGCATTTATGAAGTGTAATTAGTGATCAATCTTGTACGTTGAATATTATGCATTACCCAGGCGGGGATCTATGCATCACGTATTTGAACATAATTATAAACAGTGAGGATCGACTGCCAAATAACGACGATAAGCAATAATAATACCAAAAGTGCCATAATTCGTCCTCTAAAGTCACAAGAGATGAGTTAACTAAAACAGCCAGGTAAATGCTCAGCTGAAGATGTGACGGATGCATTGCAAACGAGGGAGAGGAGAGAGAATAGAGAGAGAGAGAGAGAGGAGAGAAAACCCTCATGATGTTGCGAGATCGATCCAGCGAGACTTGAGTGCAGGTCAAGCACATAACCACATTGGCTCACGTGTAAACTTTGGTTTCAATGGAGAAACAAAAAAAACAAACAAACTCCGTGGCCTCGTTAGTTTCAAAGTTTGCATGTGCCTTGACCAGTAATAAGCGTCGAGGGATTCGAATCACCACAAGATTCTGAAATTCTTCTGAAGAAGGAAAAGCAAGATATTCGTGAATTACACTTAAAATATCGGTTCTGTACTAGTTGGCCTACAATCAGCCCGAGGGCAAAGTATAACTTACGAGACTCTGAAAGCAAGACGTTAAGATTGATTGTAGCGTGCAGAGTCAGGCGCGCGATATTTTTTTTCTTTTATCATTTGTGCTCTTTGTTCACTGTCCATTATAGTTATGACAGTGTTACCAGACTCTACCTAACCTATGAATATGCATCAGACCGTATTGTCTAAACGGTACAAAGCAGACGTCAGGTGGTTTAATAAGAAAAAAACATTAAACGCTGCTGGATAATTATATAACAATCGAATTATTAGTTCTTGTCTTGAGTAATATAAGATAAAGAATTCGCCGCTAGTCGGAATTAACAGGCTCCACCAGCCTTATCAAAACACCATCATTTTTCATAAACAGTGTGGTTCTCATCCCTTATCATTCATAACCAACTCCAGTAACCCCATTATTACTGATTCTAACTTATCCCACTTTCAACATTTTAAAACCCGATTAAATAAAGGAGAGGTTTCACGGGGATCCGAACCAGAGTAACAAAAATATCTTGTTTTATTCTAATACACAATGCGATTAGAACCGATTCAGGCAGAAGAAAGAAAAAGGCGTTATTTGTGATATTTGAATACTTGATAAAGAATAAAGCCAATACACACTACTGCTTATTCAACTATATAAAAACAATCTATGACGGAGACTATGCGGATTGTTGTATGGGTTTGGTTATCCTTAATTAAAATGAACGTCTCCGGGGGTTTCTATAGAATCTTAGTATTACTCAATGTGGAATTAGTCTAAACCCAGAGTTTCTGGTCAATGACTGTTCATCTTTGCCTCGAAGATGTTTTAATAACCCAATTCTGTTACCCTCAATTGTGAAATTATAGGTGAAACTGTATCAATTCTCAACGTTTAAATCTCATTCTGTACATGTTCAAAATGTATGAATGATAAAAAACAGTTTTCATATTATGATTTCACACTGGGTCCAATTTATTTTGCAAACTCAGAACATAATCTAATATTTTCTGAGTTTAGCGCATGTTTTATGAAAATGAAGTAGCTATAATGGACATGTGAAACTCATAATAAAATTTCTAATGTGAGGTGTCTTACCTCGTCTGACCAAGGTGTGGGGGTGCCCTAACGGATGATACTCTGTCGCACAAAACGCCAAACGAAATGATCTAATGGCTTTTATGTATTGTAAGTTCAATCCTTTGTGGTCATTTAGCGAAAAAAACATTGGAGGTACCACCTTTAGGGAGGGCGGGGGGGGGGGGGGGTGATTGCCACTCCTATACTTAAACTGTGTAAAATGTACTTTATTTACATATTATGCTACTTAAAGTACTACTGAACAATAAGTAAATTTGTCTTTTTTCTTATTTTTTAGAGTAATCACATGTGTATGCTTACTTTGCCCCCACCGTGCCAAATAAATATCATTTCTTAGAGCATATTATTCACTAAAATTAAAAAAAACCCTGATTTTGGCGATTTGCGTAAAAAATTTGCTTGAAAAAAAGCCTCAGTTATGACGTTACGTGCGTCATATGTTAAAATTTGATGTTTGTACTTGAATTTGGAAGAAAAGGACATGAAGTAGCTCCACCCTATAGCCAACAAGATGATGTTGTCGCTTAATTACGAAAGAATAAGGGGGTGGTACCCCCCCCCCCCCCAGGTCGTGAACGTAGTAGAAAACCCTGGTGGGACGAGGGTTTAAGAAAAGAGGTATATTCTTATTAGATCATGAATTGAAACACAAATTGATGCGATTAGGCCTTACTTGCAGGAAAACCGTAAGCTCCAAACTTAGGCGCTTACACAACGCTACGTTCTGCATATTCCCCGATACGCTCGAGCTGTTAACAATGGATCACACTCTTTGTTTCTGATCTCGTTTAGGGATACTTGTCCTTCATATCAGCGCAGATCGTGAAATTCGTCGTTTGCGGCCTGTGAAGACAGTAATAATGGCATAATATCAAATATTTGGCTTTAAATCGATTAGCCTGTACAAAAGGTTTGAGTGATTAAATATGTAGGACAAGCCTGACAGGAACCACTGAACATGATTCTTAACACTTAAGTGACCAAGGGGTTTTCACTCCGTTGGTGCCCAAGGTGTGGGGTGGGGGTCCATGGACCCCCCCCACCCTAAGGAAACCATTTTCCCGAAGGGAATTTTTGCACGAAATTTATACCACATGTATGATCATAAGACAACCCAAATGCAGCAATAAAAAATGAGATTTTTTATTTTGGGGTGTCGCAAATTAGGGCAAAACATTGGTTTCTCACAACACGCGAAAATTGGCAAAAAAAGACGGAAAATTCAAATGAGCCTGCGCTTCATCAAACATTTTGAAAACTATTTTATGTTGATATCATTCTAGAAGACCCAAATTACTTCATATTAACACAAAACAGCAGTTTTAGTAATCCTGTATTTTTTACGGGTGTGCAAAATACACGTCCTTTTCCATAAGTTTGTACACAAAAAATAAAAAAAATAAAAATGTGAAATTGTTTGTTTTCACACATAAAAGGGTTAATTTTTTACTGTTACTAATATGGTTGTACTTACTGTATTGTGAACTTATCAGTCAAAAAAAAATGCTTTGGTTCCGGGTTCTTATTCTTCTTTTTTAAAAAATTTCCAAATGACTTCCGTTAGTCCCCAAGGGGGGTCCATGGACCCCCACTAATTATCTCATTCACGGCTTTGGCCAATTTTAATTATTTTGGTATGAAAAGAAGTCATTTTTCAAAGTGGGACAATTACAAAAAATTCGTCGGCGCAAAAAATCCCACTCATAAAGCGGCCGACGCGAAAACAAATTTTGGGGGTCCCTAGTGCTGAAAATGGCTTTAAGGAGAGGGGGCCAATACAAAGATTGTACAGGGGTCACATTTTTAATTTGGATCTCCAATTGGGTTGAAAAGGTATATCATGTTATTTTTCTACCCATAAGGATTCAGAAAAGGTGTAGTGTTGTTAATATGTACAAGCCTAAAGTTTCAGAGTTTACAGGCTAAAAACAGCAAAAATCAATAAGAAGGGTCATTTTCAGTTGAACAGGTCCAAGGTTAAAGTTTGCTTGCTCAATGATGCAAATAATTGGTGGAGCTCTAGGATGAATTAAAGAATAGTTTTTTGAGTGTCTCAAAAGGTCGTTAACAAAGTAGAGGGGAAACAGATCAACCCCCATTGATTGCAATGGACGTTGCCCTTCCGTCCCCCTACACACCGAAACTTATTTAATCCTATGAACTCCACAATAAGTTGCAACTATTTTTATCTCACATCGGAGTAACTTTAAAATTTGACCCCCTGTACACTGAAATTGGCCTTTGTTATTGATTTGGTGTGTTTAGTCTATATTCTGAAACTTAAGGCTGCACATATTACAACATTTTCCGAGTCTTATGGTTAGACACATAACGTGGTGTACTTTTCAACACGATTTGATCAATTTAAAAATTTGACCGCTGACAATTTTTGTCTTTGCCCCCTCTCCTTAATTGAATTAAAGCTATAGATCCTCACCAAGTGAGAGGAAATACCAAAAATTTTAAAAATACAAAATAAGGCACATACATAAATACGTAAAAATACAAACATACAGAGATACGGGCAAGTGGCGTACACGAGCGTATGCCTCTGCGCAGGACTAACGATACCCGACCCTTCGGTGTGTTGTGTGGGGGGGGGGGGGGGGTCAAGACTCAAGAGGTTTCCGATTTCTGTTACCGCTTGGGGGATGGCCCACCAGCCGCCCCCCCCCCCGCCAGAAGAAAAAATACTGATTTTTTGCAAAAATCAGTGCTTTAGAGGCCAAAAGCCGCGTACCAAATTTTTGTCCAAAATTAGCTTTTTTTGGGCCAAAATATATGGTCCCCCAAAATTTCCTCCCCCCTCCCCCCCGTTTCCCCCTAGAAAATGAAGTCTGGTGCCGCCTGTGTCTGTGATTATGTTCATAAAACTAAATTATTATGTTTATTATTCAGTTTGATTCCCATGTATAATACACAACTGTTCGTTTTTTGAGTAAGTTATATTCACTTCAGTTCGTTGTCACGGTAAGTGGAGCTGAAGTGCACTTGCTTAGGAGAAGAACCGCTTTATAATTCCCCATGCGGTTCACCTAGTGGAAAACAGCCTAGTTTCTTTAGTACATTTGCCTAGGGTTAGTACTTTGACCACACAAACATACGTATGTCATCGTATTTATCGTTAACCAATACATTGACGCTTTGGGGGTTGCGGGACACTATACTTTGAGTTCAAAGTCATTTTTGTTTTCAAACAACTAAACACAATGCATTTTCATGCCTTATTCGGAATTGACAAACATGAACAAAGTAGTTTAGTCTTAGGTCAGTGGGTTTTATATGGCTTCGGAAAATCTGCAGTCATTTGGGAAGCCATCTCAAAAGTCAAAGATGCTAGTAAACTACACCTGTGAATGGTAAAGCTCGAAATTCTCTATGTGTCGCAGAAGAAAGAATTGTGTAATTAGAGAATTAAATAATGGGGTATTATATCCCCATAATATTTCAACGGCTGCTGGAAACGTCCTTCCAATTTGAAATAGCGCGCCATGTATTTGTTTACGCTCACCCATTAATGGTTCCGTTGGTTCACGCAAGTCAAGTTAGAGGTCATTTTCGTAAGGTGGTGCTATCTCAATTTTGTCCAACCCTGACTTATAGAATTGATAGTCAAAGGTATCAATTGTCACGTCTTGTCAACAGCAATGCAATGTTAGGGAAGACTAATCCTATCTATTCAGTAGTTTAAATGCGTACCACGCGGCCACGTACACTTTCAGCTCTTTCCACTAACATGTATACAAGTGTTTGACGTCGCTTCAATAAAATTGAAGTAGCGCAAAGGGCACAAGCCGATCGGGACTTCCAAGCATTGCGTTTCGGGCAGCGTTGCTATTTCTCAGTACTCGCGAAATTGTTTAAATTTGCGACTTTTCTAGAGGTCAATTTTGGTCGCTTTACACCCTTCGTCAGCAAACTGGGTGTCCAAATATAACTTATACACAATTCCTCAAAAATCACGGGTGGATCCCTGCCTTGTTTTAGGGGGAAATTGCCGCTAGATCTAACAAGAAAAGTAACCCTACCTCATCTTTTGCGGTGAATGTCAGTTTGGTAGTCATTTCCGAAAAGGACATTAGGGGTATAATTGACGCCATCATAAGACCATCGGATTTAAAATTATGATCCCATTAAACGGTTTTTGCGAGAAACTACTCCAAATACTTGAAACCAATCTGCTACAAAATGAATTGAAAAAAAATCGATCAATCGACGTTTGATAAAACATAAAGTCGCTGATTGTAATACATTAGCCGATTTGTACTCAATTTCATGTATTTGCAGCCAAATTGATTTTTATACATGCTTTTCCTCAATGTACACACACTGGCCAAAAGTATTGCAACATGCAGAAAACGAAATTCATATAATCACCAATTGATTTCAAATTATACCATGGATTCTTGACGACACAATATGTATTAAATTCCAAAGTTGTGGTTTCATACAGATGTTATTCCCCAGACTCCCAAGATGGTGACAAAACTTTGAATTTGATTGTTTGTTCTTTAATATGGCAGGTTAAAGGAACAGCGAACGATAACTTGCCGATTCCACTCAGAAGGAATACAGACACAGAAACAAAAGAAATGCTGTAAATACGTAAATGCAATTAATGTTCTTTGTAGAATAAAACAAAAAATTTTACTTTAAATGTTTATGGGAGAAATCATAGTGGTTATGTGACCAGAAATGAGACACAAGTCAAGGGAAGGAAGTGGTCTTCAGAAAAAAATTTGAGAATTCGGAGACCCACGAATGCAATTCGAATGATTAATGACGTGGTTTACGCAATTCATGTCTAATTACGAGTTTCACTTGCCATGACAAACAACACAATGCCAAAGTGCGAAATCTAAAAAAAGTTATTTTCAATTTAACACGTGTCCTCTTTCTTGCCATTAATTAAATTTCCCGAGTCCAACGTTGATGAACATCTCCATCTTTTATTGACATTATCTAATTTCCGGTCCATCAAACACACCGATTTTCGCCCCATAAACATTGGAGTAGACCATGACAAACCCCGTAAATGTCCTTAGCGACGATTTGCAGCCCTTTTTGACGTTTCTGTGTCTGTATTTCCTTCTGGAGCACAATCGACAAGTTATCATTGGCAGGTTCATTTAACCCGCCGTATTTAGGAATCATGACATCAAATTAACATTCTCAAATACTTAATCTTGGAAGCAGCATCTGTTGAAAGGCAAAAACTTTAGACAAGGATGACGTAATGTGTAATCGGAACTCATGGTACAAATTTAAATCAATTTTGCAATATAAAATTGTGTTCCGCATGTTACAATTACTGTTGGGCCGCTGTGTGTACTATTCTCATGTAAGAAGCAACAGGCAAAACCAAGTGCATTCTATAAGTTAGGCATTTTTATATGGTGTTAAAAAAGATACACAGTAATTTAGTTGAGGTAATTCTAATGGTACATTCTCATGACACTATGGCCCCACGGTGTAGAAATGTTTAAATATTCGAAATGTTCAGCAGAGCAAGTCTGCTATTATACAACCACTCCTAAGGTCAATGGTTAGGATGGCACAGCAAACAAAAATATCACTTTAATAGATACCATGAAGTGTCTTCTTTCCATGAATACATTTCAGTGGCATCTTGATTTCAATTTGATTCACAAAATTATTCATTTGTCAGTTTTGTCACTCAAAAATGGCATGATGGTAAATTTGATTTGCACGGCAGACAATCTTGTGCGCTGAGCCCGGTTTTAGGAAAGGCGCGGGTAGCAAGTATTTAAAGTAACCCAATTATGCGCTTAAAGCCTGGGGATGGGCCAAGTCTACATCTGCGAATGTTCCATTTAAAGTGGGTTCTATCGTCGTGATTCAATTTTTAAAAATGTAAAAAACCAGGGAGATTGTTGTTACAATTGAAATGCTACTCTCGACACCCCGAACGCTAATGTATGAGAACATACGGTCAAGTACAGATTTAGCATAAATTACAAGATACACCTAATGCGTATTGGTTGTATACAGTATGACAAAGTCATCTACCAACTCACGTTATATAACATTATAAGTTCGTTGGGCTGCAACATGCTTTTTAAATTCTTAACTTAAATAAAAAATTTTTTGAAAATAAAATTTCTAAAAGAAAATAATAACGATATCAATATATTCCATTCGGGGATTCAAGTGGGGACGTAGTATTAACTATTGTGTGCTGTCACAAAACGACGATGATTGATTAGCTCAATTTTTGGAAATAATGTTTTGTTGATTAAAATGCCAATTCCATATTGACCTCGTCTACCTGAGCCATTTTTTGCCAAACAAAGCTCCCAGAGGGGGGGGGGGGGGGTGGGGGTGGTTACCACCCCTGTGATTTTCGTATCCTGTAAATTTGATCTCAAAAGGATAGCTCTTAGAGTTTCTTCTTTCCATTGGTACCAAAATAAGTACCAACATCCCCATTTGGACGCATATGTTGAGGATAAGTACGACAATACTGAATATAGGGTGGAAAATGATATTCGCGATTTTAGCGACAACACATTATTATTAAAGCTCTAAAATGCTGTCATTAATATAAAACTAGTCATTCCCATACAAGGAGAGTCAAAACGCATGAAAATTTGATTTCACTGTGGGTTTTGGTGCATGGAAATGCAGTTTGCTGACATAAAAATTTATGACTTAAGTGGACGGAAGCTAGCATGTTGGTACTCATTATTGGTATCATCAGAAAGAGGAGGATCATAGCTAGCTATTGGTACCAAAAATCAAGTGTCTGTGCTGTTACTGTGTTGGTGTTAGGCATTGTGGGACTTCTCTCCAAGCCGGGAAAAAACTGAAGGGGGTGGTAACCAACCCCCCCCCCCCCCAATTCGGTAGACGAGGGGTAAGTGTGTTTGAAAATGCATATATTTACAGATATCTACTATTTTTCTAATATAAGAGTAATGTACTTGAAATGTAAAATGTAAATTTTAAAACAAGAAAAGGTGGTAGACTCCGTTTAATTAGTATTGGTGGTTCAGCGCGGCATTTGTAGTATATAGCGCCGCAATTGGTAAAATGGGTACTGTAGCGTGACTGATTTCTGGTTGTCAATAACTTAAAAAAAATAATTTACCTTTATTAAGTTTTCAGGGACATTAGCTAGCAGTCCTATCTTACCTTATACAACAAAAGAGCAAGCGGTTCAGGTGCTTTGTTCAAAACTATGGCACCTGGCACTAAGTGTGCAATTTTTTTCACACGCTGTTTATAATCTCTAGATGACATGGGTCATTGAATTCTAACTCGAAAGAAAAGCAAAACACAAAGATTTGACTAAGTGTCTTAACAAAATTGTAATCCATAATTGCCCCAACATGTTGGAAAGATATTTTAGCAACACTGCCTGCATTGTCTTTAGCTCCATTTCCCGATCGGCAAACAGTGAAAATATTAGTTGATATGAAAATGTCACAAATGGTGGTAGCACAGTCCTCTCAATACTGTTGTTACATTCAAAAGGCGGACGTTTGTTCTACAATGGGGTGAAGGCCTATCATTGGTATATTTACCCTCAAAATTTTGAGTAAAATCTTATTTTCTCAATTTTTTTGAGACAGTTTTTCACGGGAAAAGTATTTCGTTTACTATAAAAGAGAGAAAGGGAGAATATCCCTAGAGTTGTTTGTACCAGTCGTACTGTTAGATTGCTCAATAGGGGATAGTGGGGAATTCCCCAAGAAGGTAAATGCAGTAACTGAGTCACCTTGTTTATGCTTTAAAAACATTGCAGAGGGATTAGGTAATTCCCCCATAAAGTTATTATTATGTGAAGTGAGTTTTACCTTATTTGTGTCAATTTTGTAATTTTGTAATTGTAGTGAAAATCCAATGGTCAGCTCGTGTAAGGTTAATATGTTAGCAGGATGATGCTGGTAATGATTATTGATTAGAAAGGGGATCTAGCTGTGAGTAGTTAAAAATACTGGTGATGAAGGACTGACAGCAGTTGTAAATCAGGACCGATTAAACCCAGAGCTCTGGAGCTATACAATAATAATTATAGATAGTTTTAATCTACAAAAAATGGCTAATTTAATACTTTGGATGCCGACGGAGCTTGATAGCTAAAGTTGGCTGTCGGCTTTAGCCAAAGAGCTTTCAGCTTTTTGGAATCAAAAGGGGATTTCAATTTGTGGTCATAAATGAGGACATAGCGATAGATAATGGTGGTATATACCTGGATTTATTATTGTGGAACATAGTGTCGTCGAGGGAAAGTCCCGTGTTCTGAATGCTGCGACAAGATTACCTTCAGGAATGAGAAGATTCCATTGGAATAATTACCTGAGGAGTTTGGTATGAACTTGTGCGCTGTCATTTTGGGTCTTCGCTGGGAAGGACTATCATCGTTGAAACTGCCACGCATCTTTGGACATTAAGTTATCAAACATATAAATTGGGGTAAATGTTACTATATATTAATGTTTTTTGGACATACCAAATTCTTGAACCAATACAAAGCATTAAAATCTGTTATTAGACAAGGCTCTCCTTTATTTGTGTTTGAAAAGGTATTCTGACCTTTGACGTCTACGAGACTCATAACAGACCTTGGAGGATCGTCCGGAATTGAATTGAGGAGAATTTGGGCCTTATTGTTCAGAATTTAGACATTAAAAGTGTGTGATAATATTTGCAAAACATTGTGCCATTTTTGGCATACAAAATTTTGTATGTATTACATGTATACATTGTAGTTTGGTTCAAAGTAGATATTGTGTTGTAGAGTACAATTAAAAGGAGTTGATCCAGAAGTGTTATAGGGCAAATAACTTGGGAGAAGTTTGATGAGCTGAGAAAGCCTGAGTTAATGAAATCAGCCAAGCATTTAGGACTGACGCGCAAAAAAATGTATGAAGAAAGCACGTGATCAAAAATAATTTGATTTGAAAAATTTTGTCCAGGAGATGTTTGGGATAGTTCTGTTGGATCCGGATAGAAGAATTCTGGAACCGGGCAAAAGTATGCATTCAAGTAAAAGAACTACGTGAAGTCAAAAGGAATTAGAAAATAGAATTGAAAAAGATGGAAATGGAACAAAAAACAGGAAAGAAATGGAACAAAAACAAAAAGAAAAGGAAATTGAATTAGAAAAAGAAAAATTGCAAATGCCAAAACCCAAAAAGAGATGCAGTGAGTGAGTGAGAGTATTAAAGTTTAACGACAACCCAACACATTGTGTTATATAGTGTCATTACGTTTATCTAAAAAACATTAAATCGTTATTAACATACACCACGGTAAATTGCAGTCATAACATCTTAAAACAGTAAAAATATTTAAATAAATCGGCCCCGTCAGGAAATTAATCACCTGAAGAGGCCTAATATCTTAAAATAATGTTTTCAAAATTGGGACACGATAAGATTTTCTACAAATAATCGCATAATCAACGCACTCAAGTAATACATGTTTCACAGAAAGAGCACATCACAAGGAATACACCGAGGGACTGGTTCACCTAAGCAAATAACTATGGGTCATATAATTAAGTATGACCAATTTTACATCGCGCTAATACAAGCTCGTCCTTCGTCAGTTGAAACGCATGCATTTTATTATTAGGAAATGAATCCCCACAGCATTTGCCACCTAGTTCTGATATAACTATTAACTGAAGCCTTAAAATCGGTAAAGGGAATCTCAATGTGTTATATTTCATATTAAGGGCTTCTCGGCAATCCATCAACCTTTTCATTGCCTGAATACCAATGTGACTCGGAATCCAAGCTAAAAACGGATTATCAATTGAGACAAATTGAAGAATACTGCCAACAGCTCAGCAATATAGGAGACGACATTCTCTGCCTTTCAAAGCCATAAGACTAGATAGATAGTGAATCAGTAATTAATGAAATAATTCCATTGGCAAAGTTCAGTAATTCTACAGCCACAATTAAGTGCCTTCAATTCAGCAGTGGAAATAGAAGCATGATCAGAGGTAATGAGATGGCAACAAAAAAGAGATGGAATTGCAAATTGAGAAAGACCAAAGGAAAAGAATTAGAAAAGAAACGTTGCAAAATGAAATGAAACAAAAGGAAATGGAAATGCAGATAAAAGATAAAAACAAAAGAGCTTGAAGCTCAACTAGCGTTAGAAAAAAATGAAAACAAAAAGGCTAGCTTCATCAGAATCTTACCAAGCCCTCTGGTTTTGAAGGCGGCAGAAAATATTGCTGGTTCCAAAATTCCAGGAACAAGAAGTAGACAAATACTTCTTACACTTTGATGAAATTTGCCAATAGCTTGAAATGGCCCAAGGATCTGGACCTTGTTGCTACAGTCGGTGTTCATTGTTAAAGCCCGAGAAATATCCTTTCAGCCATGTCATTAGACAAATGTAGTGAATATGACGAGGTTCGCAGGCAGTCCTCAAAGCATATGAATTGGTGCAGAGGCATATAGACAAAAAATCAGGTTGGTAAGAAAAAGGATGACCAGACCCATGTTGAATTCGGCCCGTGTAAGGGAGCAAGGGTTGATCGCTGGCTTCCCAAAGGAAGTCGGGCAAAATTTGGTCAACTTAGGGAGTTGAGGTTAGTTGAAGAGTTCAAACAGTGTCTTAATCAGATATCAAAACACATCTGGATGAAAACAAACGACAGATGCGTGTGAAGGCAGCCGTAAAGGACGACACACGACTATGCTTTGACTCAAACTGAAGTAATACCTAGTAGGCCTACCAGTTTAATTTATAGGACAACAAGTACAACCAATAAGTCGGG
>JAMKCH010034891.1:0-43339 GCA_023653785.1 Ophioderma brevispina
CTCAGAAAGAGTGGAGTGAAATATTTTAGAAAAGCTGCTGTAATTGGTAACCCAAATGAACAAATTGAGTAACCAACCAATCACAATCATTGTAAGAAATGCAGTAGACTCCAGGGGGTTAATTGAAATCTTCTGCTTCCCAAGTTTCAAGATTACAAATAATTGCACCCCAAATACTTTAGGCACATTACTACTAGTATCCTTAAGGGTGCACACCACTGTTACACTTTTGTTGGGCACTTCCGGCCAAATTTATCACAGCAATAAACCCTACTTCACAAAGAAAATTTTGAATTACTGATACTGTTGGAGCATTGGGGGGGGGGAATCTGCAATCTGCAAAAAGGTCCACTTATCATGCTGAAGTTGCTGCTTTTTTGTCTCCAACGCCAGCCCGAGGCATTTTTTCCAGAAAACTAATGGTCTTATACCATAAAATTAAGGTTCAAATTGTCAAAAATTGCAGAGCTTTAGGGGGCGAAGCACCTTGGACCCCCACCAGAGGCTTTGCCCTTAGACCCCAGCAGGGGACCTAAGGCGGGCCTCTGCACCCCACCCGTTAGTTCTCGCATTTTGAGCTGAAAGGTCCACTTCTGGAAAATCTGCACCCCCAAATAAATTCCTGGCTACAGGCCTGACTTTCACTCATTTTCAATGAGTCCTGTCCACATGCACAGAAGCTGAAACTCTGGAGTATTGATCAGGGGTTTTGACCGTATAGATGCATTCATCAGAGTTTAACACTCTGGAGTGTTATCAAGGGTATAGCAGGGTTTTATCACCCCAAAACATGGGGGTGAAATACAAACTCCAATAACACTCTGGAGTGTTTTGGAGTGTCATGCCCTGTGGACGGCTTTGGGGAGTAGGAGCAGGGCGAATTTGCAACTGTTGTAAGGTCATGTTTGTTAACATATTCGAGTTCGAATATCACACGCGAAAGGCCACAGCTCCCGGTATGTTGACTTCTGGTCTTCACTCCCATAGGATAAGTGGAGAATCCCGAGAATGGTCAGGGGATGATTTCAATTTCAGCTATCGTGTGGACACATGTTGGAGTGAAGTAAAATAATTTGATTTAATTTTCACCTCCGGAGATTCAAACCCTTAGGGTTTCGTGACTGTCTGAACATGGCTATTGATGTTTCGAATGTACATTATTTCCAATTTTGCCATCAATAAATTTACTTAAATTATTGGTTCTTCCCCCCTATAGTTGTGTCCACACGGAGGCTGAAAATCCACAAGTTTCAAAACCCTGGAGTGTCGATCAGATTTTTGACCGTGTGGACGCATTCGGGGTTTACACTCCGGAGTTTTATCCCCCTAAAAAACTTGGGGTGAAGCTCAACCACCGATAACACTCCGGAGTGTTTTGGAGTGTCGTGCCGTGTGGACAGCTTCAAGGGGATAGTGAGGGGAGGTGACTTCGCAAGGTCACCTTTGTTGACAAATTCCTGTGTTTGAATATCACGCAGGAAAGTCCATGCTCCAGTCTGTTGACTTCCTGTCTAAACTCCGATATGAGAAGTAGAGGAGAATGGTCAAAGGAATGATTCGGTTTTGGACAGTGAAAGTAAAATAAACTGGAATTAAATTTTCACCTCCAGAGTTCAAACCCTTGGAGATTTGTAACCGTGTGAATGGCTTATGAGGCTATGATGGTACACAGTTGAGATATTAATCACCGGAACTGTCCGAACTAGCTTTAACCACGTCTAAATGTGAAACAAAAAGCAATAAATTCGCCCAAAAAGCATGCCAGGGAACAATAGATGGGAACAGTAGTATATAATGGCATACACTTAGCTTGTCACTAAAAAAATAAGGCATGTCAGTTTCGATTTTCACATACAAGTAAACATACAGAGTTTTCAAGTTTTAAAAGAAGTAGTATAGGCTAGCTACAGTTTATCACGGCAAAGAGTGGTATTATGATTCCTCTTCTGTGTGGAGGGCATTACGAGGTAATGGACTGGTGCATTAGTTTTCATTGAACGTCAAGACTGTTAGTTTCATGCCATGAAAGACTTAAAATAAAACTACCAGGGATGGTAGTCCATTGTCTTTTGTCACCTAGAATGTACACTGTCAGCTGAATTATGCCAGCATTCTGTGTTTTAGGACTTTAAAACTCCATATTATAGTCAATACTATGATCGTCACTATGAAAATTGTTGATTCCTGCAACATCGTAAGAATGATGGTAGGGTTCAAGAGGGCTAGAGCTGGAAGCTGCCTTTCAACTGGACTACACTTTTTTAAAACAGATTTTTTAATCTGGCGATTTGAAAGCATGGCCCATGGTGCCTTTGCCTCATGGACCCTACCTTTCCAAAGACATGCATGTATCGCCTCTTATGTGTGTAGCTAGTAAAACGGACTTAGTTGGTATACCAAAACAAAAATTACATTTTGCCATTTTTATATGAATAAAACACACTAATTGTCAAGGGTGAAAGACTTTCAGTATACAAAAACTTCAAGTTCTGATGGGGGTGAGCCAAAGGGATGCGATTGACGATCTCACAGTGCCGACCTTTGAGTATTATTCTCTGAATGTGAAATTGAAAGGAAAGAGGGCCTTCTTCACTTTTCTTCCCTTGTTGTGTTTTGTCACCTGGGCTAAGTCTAAAACATTGATCATGTATAGCTCATCTGGTGTTGAAAAAGGATTAATTACATTACGTGGTGGTTGCGGGAATAACAGCATGCACCCAAAGCGTCGTGTCGTGTGGAATTTATGTGGATGCATCATCCACATGTTCATTTTTTGATGAACCAGTTGCACATGATGAAAACCATGAAAAGTACAATTAAAGGGACTGGAGGAGATTTTTGGAGGATACAAAATTTCTCACAATTTACACTTGATCGGTTGGAGAAACCTACCGAGAAAATTTCGAAGTTTAACGCCAAGAACAATAGTATGAAGAAACCCCAAAACTATGTTTTGGAATTTTGCATCATAATCATCCCCACAGAAAAGATGGTGGATTCAGTCGGCACGACAAAAATGCAAAATCGTCATCTTAAAGGCATATCATGATTGCTGTATCACAAAATCGAAAAAAATCATAAAAAATCAGATTTTGCATGTCTGACAGATAGTATCCTAACATACCACAACTGATAGGACCAGAAGCAACTATTAAGGACCAAATCTGGTATTTTGTACCTTAGGGGCAGAAGGACAATTACTACAACACGTTAATTGAATGGAGAGGATCTTTGAACACTGCCGTTTTCTTATTTTTCCGTCAATTCTTGCTGAGAAAAGCAACTTATGATAATTCTACAAAAAATTATCCTTCCTTTTAAGCATTCTGCCAAATTTAAATATTTTGACTCTCTGGGATAAAGCACTGATGTTGTTTTTAATGATCTTAGTACATAACAACCTATTCGGCGAATTTCGAAGACAGCTACGAGAGTCTATTTGTAGTTGGCAAGTCTGTGGATAGTTCGTGTGCAACTTTTTAACAGTTCACAAGATTCTAACTGGATTCTAGAGGATTCCTTTGGGGAGGTCTTTGCGAGATTTTCTAGCCCTGGGTATGTTGGCGATGGCCTTTTCTATGAAACTTGGACAAATTGTGAGGATATTCACCTTGGCGAAGGAGGTTCCGGTTCAAGTATCAGACAGGCTAATTGCCATGATTTAAAAAATGATTAAAACTAGTATTATGCTCCTCCTGGTTCAAGGGACTTGGGCAAATGAACGTGAGAAATCCCTCATTTGGAGGAGACATCAAGTTGCCAGTTAATATGACATGGCGAATCACGCTTGTGTACATCACTGCAGTTTTAAAATGCAGGATGTATTATTACCCATGCCTATCCCCAAGTACATTGGAATCTGGGTATCATTGGAAAGCAGTGTCTAAACACTGAGCTACCCAGGCTAACTAAGACAAAAAATAAAATTTAAAAAAATCAAATGAGTGATGAAATCAGGCGGGCACTCTAGATCAAAAGACTGGCCAATACAGGTCCACTGCCAACATAAGCAGCATGGTCCATTCAATTTGACCCTAAGCTGAGAATTGCAAGGGAGGAAAAATAAGTAACATTTCTGCTTTCAATGCCGGTTCAGTCCTGATATTGCGACATCACCAAACATTTCACTAAAACCAAAACTGCTCAAACCACATCTGCATGTATGAATAAACGGCTCAATAACATTCAATTAAAGGTCCGTATGGTTCTTGTGGCTAATAATGGACTTAATGCAGTTAAAGACTAATTAGCAATGAGGAAAGAGCTATTGTCAGACTGGGCACACGATGCCAACAACTTGCCTTGGCAGCTACTATGTACATGTACATACCATGCAACGATGAGTTCTTGTCCTCTGTAAATACTAAGCATGTAGCATTATGTACAGTACACACAAGTATGATAATAACTTCCCTCATTTTATGAACATGACTTTAAAAATAAGCAAGTAAACTTGCGTCGTCCCTCTAGCAAGATGGCAGTCTGGACCTTAGTCCATGACCTAGCATGACCTTTTA
Organism: Ophioderma brevispina; assembly: GCA_023653785.1. Lineage (NCBI taxonomy): Eukaryota > Metazoa > Echinodermata > Ophiuroidea > Amphilepidida > Ophiodermatidae > Ophioderma > Ophioderma brevispina. The sequence goes on from JAMKCH010034891.1 coordinate 4,518, forward strand.
TCTTGGTCCATGACCTTGACATCATCCCACACATGAGGAACCCCTATTCCAGTAGATACAAATTCAGGGTGCCTCAAAATCTCCGTTGCCCTTTAAAATGTACGTTTTGTACGTATGGATTATAGCACCATGGCATGCATGTACAAGGTCACTTAATACTGTGTCAAAGCTGTGAAAAGTACTTGGAGTTTTCTCTCATGTGTGACCAGTCTGCTAATATTGAGATTTGTTTGGGGTTAGTTGTTTTACACAGGTGTCTAAGACAAGTATTTGATATGCTTTTTAGGCAAATCACTACATTGCAGTAGAGGGGAAGCGACCCCATGTCATTTGCGGTGATGAATGTGAAAAAACCCAAATTCGCGGGTAAAAAAACTGCGCAAATTGCTTTTGAAGTTCCTACCACATAGTATGAGACTGTGTGCGCGTTCGAGTGGCGCACCATGTTGATAAACAGATTTGTCACTCCTGGATGTCTGCACTCCCAGATATACACTTTTGAAATCAAAGCTTTCCAAAGATGATGACCCTGATATGCGTTTTTTTCAATTATAAGTAGTCATCCATACGCAGGTATTGGGTTTTGCAGCATTAAATGCTAGTTTTACCTTTGCATAATGCGCGGTCACCGACAAGCGCTTGTGATTGTACGCAGATATATAAAATAATTGGTTGTATTATACTGTGACATTTCCTATTTGTGAATTGAAAAGGTTTTATACCTTTCAGTAATAACAGCTTCCATGATACTTATTGCTAATCATTGTTATTGAGTTTGTTGTTAAATCACTGGTTGGTCTTTGGACGACGGTCATTCACTCTGAGGATTAATTAATCTTCAGTATAAGAAGATTGTTTTATTTGTTTCAGGAAATATTTCCCACATTGCCGAGCTAATTTAACTTGCTGTAAACTTCAACGAGAGATTCAACATATCAGTGTCCCTAAAAAAATCGAACGGACTGATTTTTGGCCCCTGATTGTAAAGCTTGGCCTCAAAAATAACCCCATCTGAAAGGATTTAAGGAAGAAGAAGACAGTTAGCTTCCCACAAGCATGGCTTCCATTGGAAGTTTTTGACATGTTTCATGTGGATCGTGAGAGATGAAACGCTCTTAAAAATGCAGTTGTGATCAGCACTTGTCAATTAGCATGTTTATCACTACGATCCACATCAGTATTGCTACAAAAACATCCTTGGAAGCACTGCATTGTGGGAAGCTATTGAAATCTTATCTTGGCTAAGTTGTTGGCACATTATGAGTTGGTTTCTAAGGAGTACACGGCAAGCCGATTTTAGTAAATCGGGATGACGCGAGCGTGCATTAGTTTTGACGAGTTTAGCGGACGCAGATATTCTGAGCGATTTTCCCCCTCTGCATTTACGCGAATTTGTAACGCGTCCATAACTTCGCGTAGAACTCTGCAAGTTGCAGGCCTTTTAAAAAAATGCGGGGAGGAAGTTACCTTCTTTGTAGCACATTCACAGCCATATGGGCGGTATCTCGGAATCGAAATCAAGAGGCTTGGCTGCAGTTTTCTTTTCTTCTAGAAATCTCGCTATGTATACGGATATAAGTGGAGGCCGAAACTCCGACTCTCTAAATTTCTTAGATTAAAAATTAATCTAATTGGTGATCCTTAAGGACAATCCAAGTTTTAGATTAAAATGTGAGATAAAAATTCAATGAAATAATAGATTTAACCATTTTAACTAAATTCAGATTTGTCTCCATTTAATAAGAAATATAGAGAGGACACGACAATGAATGAAATTACCATGTAACTAAAGACAATGATTTCGCTAAAAAAGGAAAAGAAAGGCAACGCGTCGATTCTTTGTGCAGTTCATATGCTTATTGAATATAATCAGGCCTAGTTATATCTCGAACTCTGGGTAACATATTGCTAGACCGCTTTTCGAAGTTGGGCACCACTAGAGACATGAGGGCTTGCCCTTGAGATCATTTAGTGGGTTCGTCTGTCATCTTTTCATCACTAGGTGGAAAAATATGGGGAAATCTGCCAAAGTTAACTTAGGCTTATTTTAAGTCTAAACATTCTAAACTAGACCGTAGTGACGATTGTTGGTCAAACATCACCATTGTCGTTATGTTCATTACGTTGTATAGGACTTTTCTAGGAACGCGCATGGTTTTATTACGCGTCTCACCGTCACGGCACCAAATTTTTGTTTTGTCCCCCCCCCCCCCCGGGGACATATAGCCGTAAAATAACGCGAGACGCAGCAGCAGCGACTTAGGGAAGACGGGAATTTCATCAAAATTTCCTCTAAAAATGGCCGTTTTCGGCGGTTTGTCGGAAAACTCAACTATGGTGAACATTTTTATTTCGTTTTTTTCACGTATGCAACTTAGACCTAAAAAACATATGTGAAAAAATTCAGAAAAACTTACGGCCCCTTTGTTATCTTTTTGGGGCACTTTAATATCGGTGCATCGCATTTTCCCATAGAGTTGAGTGGTAAATAATGTAAAATTTTGAGAAAATGTACGTTTTGAAACTCTTTTCTCAAAAAACGAATAGGGTACGCCCTATTTTTTATTTCAGATTTGTTATAGCACGAATGAAATACTATATATCAAAATTGTTTTTTAATTAAATGTTGTCTCATTTAAATCATGATGCCAAACACCCGTAAGCTGAGAAATGTTTCTTTGTGTAACAAAATTGTGTGCAATTTCTAATTTAGCGGTAGGAGCAAATATGAAATTCAGCCTATGTGTTATATTGAATATAAGAAAATCAGAATCTCCTTTTTTTCTTTTTGCTTCATTTCTGTAGACAAATACAAGGTAATTAATAAGTACATGGGGAAATGTTATGGATGTTGGTTTAGTTTTTTCATTATACATTTTGACACCACGGTTTTTCTAATGCAGAATTTCATGGGAATCGGAAAATCATGGGTGTCAATTCTACAATGTGTTCTTGGGTTGTTTTATAAGGGGCACGTTTGTACAGGGGTAAAACAATTAAAAAGTGTTTTAAATGTTTTAAAAAATTTTTAATTTTCGGTTTTTTTGTTTTTTTTTAATAAGGTTTTAAAAAGGTTTCTAAAAAGGTATTTACGACCTATTGTTTTAGTACAATAGGCTCAAGAAAGTTCAATGTCATTATTTTTTATAGAATGGGCGCGATTTGGTTGAAACTGGTTTTAATCGTTAATTGGGTCAGACTAAATAAGAGAAATTGTATATCGATCCTGTGCTTTCACCTTTCAAAGTGAGACTTCGAGGATAACTATGGTCCCCATAGACCCTGTGGCCACGGCCATATTTGCTCTTAATTCTTATCAAAAAAGTCATTGACAACGCGACCTTTATATTTTAGGCTTTGTACAGTTGAAGACGCAAACAATTTGGCACCATTTTTAGAACAAACCGTTGAATCTGATTTGACCCCCAGTGGACCTTGAAAACCCATTTTACATGTTAATCTTGTACTCTTATAAACACTCACGGTAGGACAAACTATACCTTCTGAATACTGAAAGGTAATGAACATTGATGGTATACTTTAAAATACATTTTGCCCCCTTTATATTTTCCACATGTATAAACAGCTGTAAACCTTTCCCACTAGAGTAATCAAAAAAAATTTTAAAAAATGACCACCATGATTCTTGGAATCTTCATACAATTTTGATTTAGAAAACCCTTGTTGCAAGATGTATATGAAATTTTACAAATTACAGTTCCACATTGTACTAAAGAAATTCTATGAGTGTATAGTCTTTATGAAATTATATTCTGGACCAAATATGGGTGCCTCAAAAATCTCTCCTTGCACCGTTAATAAGTTGGAAGTCAGAGTAACAGGGATTGATGGCTTGCTTGCTTTTGACAGAACAATAGAATTTTGTTCATTTGTTAATATTTATGTTGCTATCAATAAAGTGTAGGCGTAATGAGCTTACGGACATTAAGTGAGCATTAGCTGAATTTGTGGCATAATCAACTGCCTATTTGCTCCAATAGTTTCTAGCCCTCCCTTGGTATCAGAGCCCCCCCCCCCCTTCATTTTAATAAAATCTCCCATATTTAAGAGGATGGGCCATTATAACTGAGTGGGAACCAGTAGTTTCCTGGTCAGTTTTTGGTTGACATAAGTGTTACAACTTTCCATTAAGGAAATAAAACCTCAAGGCCATGTGAATAATCTATAATTGTTACTATACTCCATTTTCTGAAAAGATTTCCCAATACAACCAAAACGATCCCTGAGAATTTAAATGACTAATTCGATTAGTTGTGTTCAGAATATTTCTAAAATATGCCGATTTCCTTTTAATGGTTTATGGATATGAACATTTCATTTTTACCCTACATGGTTAATGTGGGACAAATGACTTAAAGACATGGAACTGTAAAGGGGGATGGCCGAATTTAAGGATATGAAGTTTTAATCTTGATCGGGGGAATTCTCCTTCACTCCAAAATTCACATTGTAAAGTTTGCGCCGATATTTGTCAATCCGTGTGATGCGCGAGCCTAAAAAATGACCACCTGCAAACAAACCAGCAACCCTGAACTGGAGGGAATCCCCCGGTACTACACTTTAATAACTCACATTCGCGTACCTATCAATCACTAGTCATGTAGTTACCCGTTTCTAAGTAAACGTCTACTGAATATTAATCCCGTATAACTCCGCGATATTGTGAGTTTTCTCGTATTTTTTTTAATATAAAAATTCAATATTTAATCCCGTTATAAATTTCAGTGTACTTTATTCTCTCAATAAGTATCACGTGGGCTAACTGAAGTTCCCGTAGTTTCCACATATTTTTTATCATAAACTCCTCAACTCCATATAAAGTTCTCGCCATCTATGTTTATGCACCCCATCCCGGCACAGATCTCCGTATTCATGTTATTTTGTATTCCTAGTTGTGCTGCAGCATTCTATAGCTTAGGCCTTATTTTTTAAATATAATATGTTCAATATTTCATCCTTAATTTTCCGTATGTTTGAATTTTCTTCTTCTCAAGCTCCGTGGCGGTATACGACAATCAAAGCGACATAACATGGCGTGTTCTGACCATTTCTTCTTTCCACACCGTATTGCACTCTAAGGGCATGTCACTGCGTATCGCATTTATAGCGTCTTACGCTTAATTGCCGTTGCCACGCGTAACCATCCGTCGCAAAGCTCCACGTCACGCATACTCGCCGCTTAGTAAAGCGTGCAAACAAATGGGAATTTATCATAGCAAACGAGCACATTTTCGTTGAATTTTTCAGCCACTTTTGAACGGATTTCGTCCAAATATCGCGGTTTACCCGTCGGTATCTCATGCACCTTTCAGACGACGTTGGCGCAATATGGATCGAAAACTGGCGGAGCCTTTTGCGAACATACATACAGAACACACCTACATACACACAACATTAGCCAAAACAAGGCGAACTTGTATTAGCACGATGGTAAAATATGTCCGCCGATATCGCGAATCACAAATGAAACTAAAACTGCCACCAATCCACCCGTAATTTGGCCCTCAATAGCTATGCAAAACTAATGGTTACTCAAGAAAATGACGAAGAAAGTCTAAATTAGCATGCAAAAATTCACTGAAACTACAAAATTTAGTAAAAATTGTGCAAGTTACTCAATTGGGCAACACTATTTTTGAAAAAATCAATGGTGTGATCACATTTTAAATTGGACCCATACGGGTATGGAAAGCGGCGAAAACATGACTTTACGTATTTTCACATTTTCCAGACTGTAAACCAGGGCTGGCAACCCAAAAAATGAATGACCCACATTACAAACTAGAACTAAAAAAAAATTGCCCAAAATCTTATCAGGTGTCGAGAACTTCTCAGCCCAATTCCTTCCACCAAGTTACATCATTTACACCTTACAGAACGCAGAAAACTTGTACCAGCCTTGGCGGGAAAAATTTCATAAATTATCAAATTAGGATACTTAATTTAGCATAGTGACCACCCCAAATCTTAATAAGGTTGAGACTCATCAACCTGCCTTCTTTCAACCAAGTTAAATCATTGCAGCCCTCAAAGAAAACTCAGATATAATTGTACCACAATGTTGACATTTCTGTGCAATATTGACCTTGTTCCGTGACTGTTGTCCCCTACCCCCTGACAGACCCAGGGGAAGACCCTGGGCGAAATGAATTACTGGTGAGTGGGGGTTATCTCCTCATACAATAAACAAAGTTTGGCCCTACTCTAGAAACATCAGAAAAAAAGATATGACAAAAAGTTCCAGGGTAACATTGATCACGGAAATAGGATCATACGGAGGACGGGAATTAGGACGGACATACGGACGGAGCCCATTTTATAGGTCCCCGCCCAACTTGTTCGGCGGGGACCAATTTATAGTTATGGCTAGCGGAGGCCCGCGCTTCGCGCGGCTCCCGCTAGTTGAGTGAACGGAGGGGAGCGATTTCAACTGAAACTGAGCGGATCACTGACGACGAGAAAAGGGTGACACAATATGCATGGCCCGCGGACGGCACCAAAAACGTTATCCTGAACTTTAGGACCCCGGTCGCAAATTTTGTATTTTTACACAATACCTCAAAATCTCGTAGTATTCATATCCTAAGCTCAGATGCGTTACCGATTGCTTAGGAAACGTCAACTGAATATTTAATCCCGGATAACTTTCGGTATATTTTTTTTCTCGTTTTTTTTAACTAATAAAAACTCAATATTTAATCCGTATAAATGGGTTTCTGGGTACTTTTTTTTAATCAAAAAGTAGCTACTCATGTGGGGCAGCGGTTATTCCCGTTTTCCACATATTTCTCATAACTCATCAAACTCCCAGATAAATTCTCGCCATGTAGATCCCCCCCCCCCACGTCAAAACATCCCGTAGTCGTTATTTTTATTCAATGTAGTTTGCAGGCATACTCCTGTAGCTTCGCTAGATAGTTTTATTTTCTAAATATCACACATCAATATTTCACCCCATAATTGTCGTATATTTTTTTCTTTTCAAACCCTGTGGGCGTGGGGTAACCCGCATATAGGATCCATACATATGACAATCAAAGCGAAATAACATTTCTTTCTTTCCCCACATCGTTTGCACTATAAGAGCCTGTAAGTTATTTGCGTCCCGCATATATAGCGTCTTGCGCGTAACGCCCGTTGGCACGCGTAACCACCCGTCGCAAAGCTCCACGCATACGCGCCGCAAATGGTTGCCACGCGTAACCACCCGTCGCAACGCACCACGCATACGCGCCGCTTAGTAACTCCTACAAACAAATCATAGCAACCAAGCACATTTTCGGTGATTTTTCAGCCATTTCTGAACGGATTTCGTCCAAATATAAGCGCTTACCCGTCCGGTATCCTCAAGCACCTTTCACGTGAATTTGGCGCAATATGAATCGAAACTGACGGAGCCTTTCGCGAACAAACATACATACATACATACAACATTTGGCAAATTATAGTAAGATAACATTAACAATCCATGATGACATAGCAGTTTAGAGCAATAACTGAATTTGTCAACTTTTAATTAACACCTAATAATACTAAACCTGGTTAAATTCAGAATAGAGTTCATTCCATCAGAAATTGGAAACTGTGTCAAATGCATTTTGGCAAAACAGTATCTGATTCCAGTAAACAATCCACTAGCAACAAGCATGCACAGTTAGTTAAGGTGTTGGCATTATGATTTGGTTTCTAAGGAGTACGCGCAAGCCGACTAATCAACTCGGAGATGAGCAAGCGTTCATTCGTTTGCGATTTTAGCGTCGCAAATAATGAGCGATTTTTCCCCTCTGCGTTTACGCAAATTTGTAATGTGTTCATAAAATCGCCTAAAACTCTGATGTTGCTAGGACTTGTCTAAGAACGCGCCTTATTAATTATGCATCTCACCTTTCACGCACTCATTTTTTGTTTTGCTGCGTGACATATAGGCGTAAAATAACGCGAGATGCAGCGTCTCTAGTGAAGACGGAAATTTCCCTCTAAAAATGTCCTTTTTCGACGATTTTCAGGAAAACTAATACGGTGACACCATTTTTTTATTTTGTTATTTTTAAGTATGCAACTTAGACCTAAACATATGTGAAAATCAGAAAAACGATCGGCCCCCTTTGTTATCTTTTTTGGGCACTTAAGTATCGGTATATCGCATAGAGTTGCGTGGTAATTAATGTAAAAATTTGAGCAAAAATGTACTTTTTGAAAGTCTTTCCTCAAAAATGAATACGGTAAGCCATATTTTTTATTTCAGATTTGTTATCAGCACAAATGAATGCACTATATATCAAATTTTAAAGAAATTCTTCGGCCCATTTAAATCATGATGTCAACACCTTAATCAACAGTTTGGACTACACATCACCCATAACAGGTCAAGTTGCAAGAGTACACCCAGTCATGGGCACTGTTCAAGTGAGATTGAACATGCCATAGTTGAGAGTAATATTGAATTATCATTCATCTTGGTGACTCTCTGGGCAATCCAGCCAATTAGGATTGTCTTATCAAATCACCCTGGGCAATAATAATAGAACTGCACTCACTCATCCGCAGCTTCCATGAATACCACATCAAACCCTCAAGTTCAAGTATGAATACATGAAGATATTACCATACAGTGGAAATAATGGCTATGGTTAAAGGCACTATCAGTGATTTGCTAGATCAGAATATCGAAAAAATCATCAAAAATCAGATTTTTGCATGTTAGGGGTATTCATACTGTGCGCCGTTATAATTGGCTGCCGAATTTTCAATATGTGAAAAATGTGATTTATCCTAGTGACAGCGGAATAAATGTAAAGCGCTTTGAGACTTAATTGTATAAAGCGCTATATAAATACTGGCATTTATTTTATTTGTAACAAGTACAAGTCTGTAAACATACCCTGCAAATGATACGACCAGAAGCAACCTAATAAGGACAAAATCAGACATTTTAGTCATTACTGTCCGTTCGGACACTTACTACTACACGTAATTCAATGGAGATTCGTATCTTTGAACACTGCCGTTTTCTTAGTTTTTTTAGCAATTCTTCAGTTGGGAAGGGTAATTTATGATTATTGTACAGACTTTTCCTTCGCTTTTAAGCTATTCCTGCAAATTTCAAATATTTTGACTCTTGGGTGAATCACTGATAGTGTCTTTAATGAAATTCAAAGGGTGACTAAATGATCTGAGAACAAGGGTATGACAAATCCTTTAAAAGCTTAACAGCCAAATTTACAATGGTGCAATCTTCCGGAAAAGAGTTCCATATGTACCCCGTCAAAATTCTCAGGAAACAATTTACTTTTTATTTATGGCTTGACACTAACAAAGACCCTAACCCTTAATGACAAAAAAAAAAAAAAAATAATTTGTTACATGAAGAACTTTGAAGGGTGGGTGGGGGTAACTATGGAACTTTGCCAATCTTCCAAAACTGCCCCACTGAGTGAAAGAAGGAGTTGATATATGATCCAGGACCAAACAAAAGGTCCACACCCATAAAAAAGGTCCAAACACTGTTTTCTGGTAAAAAATGCAATGCACAGGAAATTGGGATTTTACCACAACTATACAACGGGATGGTTCTGATCTGTCATTTTGCTGAGCAGTAGAGCAAGTGTCATATGAAGTTCTATATGGTCATTATGATCATAACACCAATGCTTGTCTTTAGCTGAGACAAACAAACTTGACATAATTGGGTCACTTTTCTAATTACCGTATTTATCATAAGAAGTGCCCAGGCTCTTAAAGTTGGTTATACAGGTTGTGCACTTATTTCTCTTGAAAAATAAACAACATTTGTTCCATATTGAGCTCTTTTTAAAGGGGGATGGCCCGATTTAAGTCTATAAATTTTTCATCTTGATAGAATGGCCTTCACCCCAAAACCCCATCTGTAAAGTTTCGCGCCGATCAACCCGTTTTTAAGTTAGCGCTAAAAACGTGATTTTGTAATCCCCATAGAGCACTGTGTAAAATTATTATTGGTCGACCAAATTGGGGCATATTCTCGCTCATAACATCCAAACCAAACATCCTTTAGCCCTAAGATTTCACAGGGTAAATGAGAAAAATAGCTTTCTTCTGATACCAAAATTTCGACCACTTCCGGTAAAATCTGGGGGATGAATTCATTATTCTGCCACCACATCCTTCAAAATGCAGTTTATTCCGTTGATGCTGCCAAATTCATAGGGTGGCACAATAATAAATTCTTTTCCAAACTGGGGTCCCTGGGGATGAGGCTATTAGCGATCGGGCCATGGACCTTTCAAATATCAAATAGCACTATTGACACACCATTTATTTCTGCACATTTTTCACCTCTAAAAAGAAGACAATTTTCCAAAATCAATGAAAATCTGGATAGAAAATTCATATTTTTTGTGTGCGTGTGTGTAAAATTTGATGGATGGGTTTTTCTGAATAGATAATTCATGTTTTTATTGTGTGTAAAATTTGATGGATGGAAGCTTATGGGTACTTATTAAGACTACAGTAAATGTACTTTATTATGCACATTTGCCACCTTTAAAAAGATTCCAATTTTCCAGAAACAGTTGAATTTGGATAATCCATGGGTTTTTTTGTGTGTGTATGTAGAATTTGATGAATGGGAGCTTATGGGTACCTATCAAGAAGAATACCAGTACATACACTTTTATACATACACATTTCCATCGTGCCGGTGTATCCACAAAATGTTATTTTTCTATTTTTGTAATACTATCGGATGAATGTGAAAGTGAAACAATCCAATGACTTAGGAACTACAAATTGGTTGAGATTCTGCCTTACTTCATTACATGTATATTTTTCCATACACTATACAAGACAAGAAAGGTAAGACATCCATACATCTCAAAATAATCAATATCAATAGCAGCTGGATAAAGACTTCACACAGCAAGTCAAAAGCTCACGCAAGTGAACTCATTTTGTTGTGTGTAATGGTCAAACTCGCATCAAAATCTAAAAGAAGTTTCAGTTTAATAATTGGCAAATGTGAAATAGCTACAACTGTACACTGTGGCTGCCAATCAAGTCCTCATAAATCATCTAACATGATGTGAACAGATAGTAATTGATGAGAAAGGTCCTATCTCTCAGATGTCACAGGTGAAATCAAAACGTTCAATTCAAGGATTGTCCTCTATCACCGACACACTGGCACAATAACACTACGCAAGATCACCCTCTTCTGACCAAATGAGTTTGCCTAAGCCCAAAATTGACTCAATTTCTCCCAAGACCTACTTTTGGTTTAATGATATCAATTGGTGACATTCAATCACCTGTAAAAATCCAGTCTCTGTAATCGGCCCAAGATACATTGTAATATATCAATAACAAAACAGATTTCTTATTTTATTGTGGCAAATCTATACAGGCTTTTAGGACTGTTTTTAAAAACCTTTCACAGTTTTCACATATAGAACAATATTATACAATCAAAGTTCAAAACACTTTTGGCTTCCTAAAATTCATGTTCAACTTGAACCTGTTAATTTGTAGTGATTTATGAACTGTTCTGAATTATTAGGTCACATTAAAATAATACCATGGTGAATAATTTTGTATTTCTGTTTGTTTAAAAAAACAGCAAACAAGCATGAATAATGCGCAATTTTTAAACACTACTTCTACAACATTTGGAGTGAATATAATCTTCTGCTGTCAAATACTTCTCAAGACCTGTGTGAAATCATAATAACATCATTGTACCGGTACCTTTCAATAATGCAAAAAAAGCCTATAAGAAACAATTACAGGACAATTTTAACATAAAATTTTGACCCGAATTACATCAGGTATAAATCATGAGATTATTGCCAATGTTGATATGGCATTATGGCTGGGATTATTTGCCAAGCCTCATCATTTGGGGCTACTATAATTGCTGTTGTACACCAAAAAAGGATGTGTCAAAATAATTTTCAATCAAGCATCGACAATCGCTCACTGATGCATACAGGCTAGAATTTATTAGAGTTGCTGCTGCTGCTGCTGCTGTTGTGTGTAAATGTTCCCTCTTTGAAGCAACTGGGCAAATGGTACTTCAGTGTAGCAGCAAATTTTAATGAGGTTTTATTTTATCACTTTTGGTGGTTTGACTTCAGAATTACAAATTTAAAGGCCAGCAAAAATATCTTGACCCATAAGGTTTAATTAATATGTGACTGCTTGAACCTGCAAATTTAACAACAAACTGCAAGACAGTGTAATTGCAAGACAGTACAAACTGCAAAAAATTAATACCACGAAAAATTCCCACTCAACACAGAGCTCTATACCCCATTCAGTGTTAGCTGGAACACAACATATTCTTTTGCCACTCACATGATGCACACTTTGCCAAAGCTGCTGCTCCAAGGTGGGGCAAAATACACTTTGTATAGCGGGAAATTTTCACAGGGTTTTATTTTCGTGCTTTTTTTTACAGTTACCTTCAGAAGTTCAGAACCACAAATTTAAAAGATCATGAAAATATATTTACCTCTTATGGTTCAAAGCGTCGGTTTATGAAACTGTGAAATAAACAATCCATCATACTACTGTTCGAACTGTAAAATCGCAAAATTTAGTACCACTAAAATATGCCACTATACAGGACACCACCATGGTATGTTTACCAATAGGCTTGCATTTTGACCAAGTTCACATGTATGCAAGTGATATCTCAATGTCGTTTATCAAAGGTCATCGTCCAATTACAACTGTATAGTAACATACTACCAGAATGCACAATTTGTGAAAAAAAAAAAAAAAAAAAAAATGTATGTATATTTTAACACTGATAGCATAGAACTAATTCATTAAGCAGACTAATATTTCATGTGTGGTAAATAGGCACAACTTTTGTACAGCAATGTATGGCAGATATTACTACACAATAGTGATACGGTCTTAATTGCACTAGTCTTGCATTGGACAAGAAGTTCCATTTAATAAAAATTCCTTTAAAAAGGAAAGGGGCGCCCCAAGGAGTGAGTCTTGTTTGGGTTGTTCTATGTGGTTGGGAAATACTTAAGAAAGAAACGGTAGACACAATATCAGATTGAATTTGTGAAGTTTTATTGCAATTTGCTTAGTACAAAAGTCAATTTTAAATAAGTATAATATTGATTAGGTGAAACTGAATGTCTTGTTTTTCACAATAAAATCTAAGGTTGCTCATTATGATTGATGCCTGGCATAGTATTCATTGTAATACCTGGATTGCTGTGTACATGTAGCTGTGTACATGTATGTAAAACATTTCAAACTAAAATTGTGTTACAAAACTCTATTTATTGTTTCATTTCGTAAATTGTGCATGCAGAAGATTGTCCTTTTTAAGGACTCGTCTTGTTACAGTTACCTTCAGAAGTTCAGAACCACAAATTTAAAAGATCATGAAAATATATTTACCTCTTAGGGTTCAAAGCGTCGGTTTATGAAACTGTGAAATAAACAAATCATACTACTGTTCGAACTGTAAAATCGCAAAATTTAGTACCACTAAAATATGCCACTATACAGGACACCACCATGGTATGTTTACCAATAGGCTTGCATTTTGACCAAGTTCACATGTATGCAAGTGATATCTCAATGTCGTGTATCAAAGGTCATCGTCCAATTACAACTGTATAGTAACATACTACCAGAATGCACAATTTGTGAAATATTCAGTCAACAAAATTACATTCTGTTGGAACAAGTTATTTTATTCAGCTAAAGGCAGAGGCGGAGCCAGGGTAAAATCACAGGAGGGCGAAACATTACACAATTACCTCATATAGGTAAAAAAAACCCTAACTTTTGCACAATTTATTGCTTAAACCCCCTGTTTTTCCTTAATTTTGAAACTTGGAGGAGGGGGTGCCCCCTTGCCACCCCCTGGCTAAAGGCCACTTTTAAAATTCAGCTAATAATGGTTTTATTTGGATCTCTTTGACACGTTTTGGTTCCCTCTAAAAGTTTGCTTCTAATAGCTTAAGCACAATACACTTTGTATTTGTAAGCAATTTCACCATGCATTTCACCTTTTTCATTTATAGAGAATATAGGAATGATATTTTGAAGCGGTGCTCTCTCTACATTGATTCGAACCTAGTGATACCATTATTTTCAGTGGAAGAGCAAGGCCATAGACCAAGTTCTTCCACGTAGGTATTTTCTTATGAGATTTTAGGGTACCAGACCCCCTCTCTAAAACAAATAATGTACTTAAAACTTGGCTTTTGATGCTACTGTTATCCTTAACACTTTGATTTTAGAAATTGTAAAAAAAATTGAAAAGTAAAAAAAAAAAGTTTGTGTTTTTACATAAAAATTATTTGTGGCCAGAAATCCAGAAATTTCTGGAAAAGTTACATCACTGGGTAATCTTTAACCTAATTTTCAGATTCTTGTGGCACATAAATATGTCAAGAAGATAGGAGTGCCATCACCCAGTAAGGGGAAAAACCTAGCACCATTGTACACAAAAACATACACAACATTAACAGCAATGTCCAAATTAAAAGCGGAACTGCACATTTTCACGAACTTTCTTTCAATTTGCTCAAATGTATTGGCCTTATCCATTGGAAGAACAAGATATATTTTACACATAAAAATAACATACCCCAAAACAGATAGGGCCATTGATATTAGGATAAGCCATCCAGGGTATTTGTAGGCCAACTTTTAAGTTTTCCATAACTTGAGATCACACAAATGTGGATCTTACATGAATATTTTTGACTCGACTCACTATATTAAAACCGCAAAGGTTATAGGACCTGATCAACAGTGTGCATAGCGTGGGAAACATGCATACGGTGTGCGTGTTCTTGTGTTAAACACCATTTTCGCCGTCTGCTGACTTTAACGTTGCCGGCGACGTTAAAATTATAAAATCGTTCTGATCGTTCTGTTTACCCAGAAGGAGCTATTTTGGTCTTAATCTTTCGGGTGAGGGCTTTTGTATATAAAAAGCCTTACACCATGCACAAATATCAATTTTTCAAATGTGGCCATGTCTCTTTAAGCAAAATGCAGCAGGATGCAAACCATGGAACCAAAGAACCTCAATACGCAGTGCGTAATACCCAGTCCAGTCATCTTTTCATAAATTTCATAAATTCCCCAGCTGTTTAAGAAATAACTATTGGACATGTATCTTGAAATTAAGGGCAGTGTCAACCTTGAGCTTCCGAGCATCTATTTTGGTTGGTAACTTTCGCAAATATTTGATTAGTGTCTGTAAAAGTATACATTTCTAGAAAGAAAATTGGACGATAACCCGATTATGGCATCAGATTAATGTAAACTTTCCGTATTTTGAGAAAAATCTAAAACAACATAATTTGCCCAAAATTTCGACAGCATAAAAAAACAATTTGAATTTTCATTATTTCTTTGCTTCATTTTTAGAACAAGACAAATTTGTCTCGGGACGGTTTTTTTCATTTTTTAAAAATAGAGCTGACTTTTCGAAATTATAAGGAAAATGTCAAAAAAGTGTGATTTTTACCTTTCTTTTCAAAATTTGAGTATATATGGAGTACATATCTTAGTTATAAATCGAACATGAAAATTGAGAAACCTCCCTAGAAGAAAGACCGATTGCTATCGTTGGAAAGTTGGAAAGTTAAACCTCACTTTTTACTTCGGTATTTTTGGAGTTACCTTGTCTGAACATTTGCCAAATTTTGCGAAAATTGACATTGAGAAATCCGGGTTTTAGTAAAAAAAGTGACTTTTCACGCCATTTCAAGCTGTCTCTTTCTCAATAACTTTACTTTTAACTTAAAATTGAGTATGTGTGCAAGTAATGAAATCCATCTTTATGCTCTATTGAATCAAACCTCCTTGTCTTCAACTCCAGAAAATCAGAAGGACATTGAAATATTTCTGGTCCTCAATTAGTTGCGTTGTTTACATTTTCAATTTATTTTTCGTTTTTTCCAGATGCGTTCGCGCAAAAGTATATAAAACACGCGCACCGCTTCCCTTACGCAGCAAAATTCACCACGCGACGCGATGCGGCGCCTTGCGCCTGGCCGCGTGTAATGTGCTTAAATTCCCTCCGTTAAGACCATGTGGTTTTTGTGCTTTAAATGGTAAATACCCTTTTAAATCGGCAAAAAAATCAAAACTCATGATTTTATGCATTGGATAACCTTTTTTTGTAACGAAGAACACGGGTTGATGGTTTAAAGGTGCAAAAATCGAATATCGTGTAAAAACAAAGCATAGGGGTTGACACTACCCTTAAACGGATTAATCCCCATTCCAGCGATGAAAAAAGGAAAAATCCCACAAAACAACCCTTATGAACAGTATTAAATGTAGATACTCTGATCACAATTTTATGTTTTCCATATTTTTAAGGTCAGTGGGAATTGAAAGTCATATTGCAAAGGTTGCAATTGGTCCGTTAACATGAAGACAGGAATATACTTTTAACAAGATATTTGGCCTTCATCAGTTTCACAACAACATGCATGGTTATCTGAAAGCACAACACCAATTAAGTGTTAGGTACACTACACAGTAACCGCACAACATTTTACAATTAACCTTTGAATTTTACTGAAACCTAGTAATTGGTATTATACTGAACACCGCAGCTATCACTCTCGCAGTCCAAGGGGGGGGGGCTTGTGCCATCCTAGCTCAGACCCCCCCTGCAGCACCCAAATGAACGGAACCCTTTTACAGTGTCCTATGGAGAAGGATCCAAATTGGCCCCCTCAGAAAGCCTTGCTCCCCTTCTTCCCCCCATTTGCAAAGTCTTGTCACGTCACTGCTTCAGTTGGTGTTTTACTCTTTCTTAAGGTGGTCCCATAGTATGGCTCAAGAGTGATTATTTGGAATTAAAAATTTTTTGTCAATAGATGGTTATGATAAAACAAAGAAAACCCATATGAAGTTGTTTTTGTCTAACAATTGCATGATTTCATGGATGGGTTTAGCTGTCAGATAAGTAAAAAATCACAAATCCAGCATTTTTTCATATTTTTACATTTTGAATTTTTAATTTCCATACCCTATATCCTAAAATTTCCACTTTCTTTGCAGATTATGAAAGCTTGGTATACTTTTACTGATTTCCCTGCTTGGTATGGTCGCAAATGAATCGTAACTCAAGATATAGGATTTTTTCCCAAAAATCTGTTAAAATCATGGTTTTGGGGGGAACAATGCCATATCTTAAATAATGAATAATGTCTATGATATCCGCACAGGGAAATCGTAAGTAACCATCTTTCCTAATCTGCAAAGAAAATAGAAGTAAGATCTAGGGTTTTTCAAATGCATTCAAAATTAAAATATGAAAAAAATGGTGGTTTTGTAATTTTTTACATATCTGACAGCTAAAACCAGCACAAATCATGTGATTGTTCAACAAATGACCATATCATGGTTTTTTAATTTGTTTTATCATAACCATCTATTGACAAAAGTTATTTTTCATTACAATTTAAAATCACTCTTGAGTCAGCTATGGGACCCACCTGTAAATGTCACCTGTATGGGATGTTTACATTTATCTTGTTCACAATCACAATAATTTATGTTTGCATGGATTGCTTTGAATTCATGATAGAACAACAAGCTTCCTGTGATTGACAAGACAAACTAATTCAATAACTATTGGTAAGGGGTTGTTCCGATTTATGTGTTATTGGTTCTCTACTTGATATGATAGCCTGGCACTTGCAACATACACCCCATCAGTACGTGGGAAACAACTTGCGATTTTGACGGTAGCAGGGATAATGCATAGTGCAAAGCCCTATTCAATACTGTGCCTATTAAAAGTGGTTAACCACTAAACGCGGTTTTTTGTTATATCTTGGGAATGAAAGGCATTCTGAGGGCTCAAATTTTCAGATGACAATGAGAAAATATGGCCTTTCATCTGATATCAACATCGATACTATTCCCGGGTAAATCAGGGTCCCAAAGACGCGGAACACGCACCTTTAAGCACATCTTAAATATAAGGTATGATTCTAGCCTCTCATTCACACACTTATCTTCAAGCCCACCCATGATACAATCCCAAGGACAGGGATTATCAACAAATGTGTACATCTCAAAATTTTGGGAGAGCAATGGATATTCATTACTCCTGCAACAGATTGTCTACACAGCTGTGGTTTTTTTGAGAATAATGAGTTCATTAGTGGGTTTTGAGGGCATGAACTGTTGTTTAAATTCCCATTGCTCTGATGAAAAGTAAAGGGCATTATGTTCATCCCAAAAATACTACCCTAACTGTTCGTACATATCCCAACATCCTATCAGCTGTTAATTATTGCAAAACAAGGCAAGCACAGCCTCACTCAAATAGCACTCAAGGATTTTTTGAAAACCTTCCCATAATGGCATTGTATTGTGCTATAATACTGTACTTTACTAAAAACCACATATGCCCTTATGTACATTTACGCATATTTAATTAGACCAAATTGCATCAAACTGCCCCTTTCATTGGCCCACATGCCACTTTGACTCAAATGATTCACACATAAGTATGGCAGAGTAGTCTTTCACACATAGCAAAGGAATATCTTGCGTATCGTGACTACTGATTCAGTGTACTACCTGCATAGTTAATTGATCATTGCATCAAAATCCCCTTTAATTGGCGCCACAAGCACTTGACCCATTACGATTCACACAAAAGAGTGTATGACAGAGTGGTTCTTTCACAGTGCTTAAGGCAATTTTGTATCTATGTACCAATTTAGCGATACAGCAATATTCATATATTAAGCTCATTTGCAATACCTGAGCCACCTATCATACCCTTTCAAAAGTCAAGAGAGCGCACCATGAGGCTTTCATGCAGTTGAGGAATTTGCGTATGCGATGTACCGTTTCAAAAATGAAGTGATTACTCGATTTTTGCATATTTATTTAGCTTATTCATATATAGTAATTTGCCCGAAATATGCCCAAAGCTACTCTAGGTCAGGTCAAACTCGTAACGCACCTCTAATATTGGTCTATCAAAATGGCGAGTAGAGCCTTTTCCTTCATGACATCAAAACCAAAAGTCCTAAGATTCATAGGTTAAATAAGGAAATTGTAGCTTTCTTTCATACACCCATGTGCACTGGTTATCTTTTTTGGCTGTGTGGTGAGTACGGTGGTTTGGGGTTTAGAGCGTATAGGTGCGCCTGGCTACAGAGCGCGTAGCTCTGTAGCCGTGGCGCCTATGTTCAAGGTATTACGGTTGGTAGGCATAATTTTTGCAGCAAGGTTTGGAGAGTGGTTGATTTATATTCACAACGATATCTGTAGGCCTATTTTCTTTTATTATTTTTTAGAATGCGCTTTGCCTGTTAAGATGGCAATGTCCTAACCACCCCTCTAACTATCGAAGACTGCAAATTCATCTCGACAAGACTTATGTAAGTCCACCGGCCGTAAAGGGCCGATATATACAAAATCAAAAGGTGTTGTGGTGTAGGATATAAAACTCATTATGAGGCGGATATGCCAGAACGCTCCTGGGTCGAATCATATCAAATTTGGGAATGGTAAATTAAGTGTCCATAACCATTACTCTAGGCCCAAATGGCAATGAGCGTTGCTTCCAAAAATACCCATTAATGGTCAAACAGTGCAAAGTTTAACCCTCATTCCCAAAACGACATCCGAGGCGAAAATGCGATCCTTTTTCCACTTGTTTAGTAAAGCGGATGTGTAGCGCGTATATCTGGTGTGGTTCCCCCCGTGCAAAAAATATACGTCAAACAATGCCGTGACGACACCACTTTGAAAATTTTCCAAAATTGGCCCGCAAACTCATAATAAGAGCCATCAAAAATCAACTGTAAAAATTCATACTTTTATAATCTATTTTCATGTATAACTGGTTATTTGAGATAATGACGTCCCCCGTTAGCTTGCTATTTGATGACAAAAGTAGAAGGCCAATTCCTGCTTCCAGGCCCGAAATGTGAAGACGTCTACCCGATTTTGTTTTTTGCTCGATGCGCATATTGGGCAGCAGGGCGGCAGGCTGTTTGCAGTCCAGGGATATAGCTACGCCGGCCAGCGGCGGCCGGCCATGACTGGCACTTGCTCCCACCGACCGACCGCGGCACAGGAGGTCATTTGGTTGCGACCGCATCAGTGAAGGAAAATATCAACATAAAATTGGCAAATAAACTCAGTGGTCCATATTGTGCCATAAGGTAGTAAATTTTAAGATTTACAAACCGGCACTCATATTACCCTGCAGCACCAATATTTTGACCAATTCCCAGACACAACAGATCCTGTGAAATTAATTCGGCTTTTGTGATCGGGCCAGGGACCTCAATTCGGTTTTTGCCCTATGATGTCAATTGTGAAATGAATCTGTAAAATGACTCAAGGAAATTGCATTTCCCTCATGAAAGTAGGACCTGGTCATTGTTATCAAAGCCTTGATTACAATAGTTGTTGTGTTAGTATCCAGGGCCGTACGCAGGATTTTTTTGGGGGGGTGCGGGACTTCGAAAAAAAGGGGATTTTTAAAATTTAAAAAAAAAGTGGAATTTTTTGGTAAATAGTGGAACTAAAACCCCTCTAAAATGGACTTTTTTGGGAATTTTGAACATTGCATCACTAAAAAAGGGGAACTTTCTTGTCAACTTTTTCTAAATTTTGGACCTTTTTATCATAAAATTCAGCAAAAAAGTGGACTTTTTCCCTTTGTGGAATTGGGTGTGCGACGGCCCCCCAACCCCACCCCGTGTACGGGCCCTGTGGTTTGGTATTACTATAAATTTAAAAAATATTTGTTCATTGGCATTTTCAGAAATATATGTAATTTCAAGGGCTAAGGTCTATTGTGCAAGGTCAAATGTGCTTCCTGATTGCGTGATAAATTGTCAAGTCAAAAATGTTTCCTGAGTTCTGGGTCCCATATCTTTAAGACTTATTATACTTGGACAGGGTCTGTCTGAATTCTCAAGGGTGAAATTTAAAATCGCAAATTGAAATCTGTTCTCATATATGGGTTAGTGAATTGGAATGATGTGTGAGTGGCTCATACATTGTTCCCAATGTTCTGTATCCCGATGCGCGTTTCTTTCTTACCACTTTGGACTCATTACTTATTCACTAGGTATATGGTTGTGGGGGGTCACACTCTATGCAAATTTATTTTTGTGATTTTTCCTCAACAAAAGACATGAAAAACTGGCATACACATATGGACTGTTGCTATAGCAAACTCCCCTCTGCTTTTCAAGCCAGGGTAATAAAAAGTGGTATTGAGAAAATTTGGTCAATACCTCATTGACACATGCAGTGAGTGCAACTCAAAAATGTCACCACTTAACAGCTAATTGTGTGCCCCACACCGACAGAGTTAACAACGTCAATAATGTAGGAGTCTGGGGTCAAACTGTACAGGTCAGGGGCAACCAATATCATGTGTAAAATCTGGGACATTTACAGGGAAAGGTTAGTACTCCTATACTTTTATATTGTTAATCCTCACCTGAAATTAATAAAAAAAAGGTATTTAAATTTGTCTTAATATGCAGATTTTACGGCTCACGCCAACCACTGCAAGGTTATGTTAGCACAAACACTGCCAGTATTGCCAAAAGCGTCCATGTACATGGATTTTTCATGATTTTCTTCTTCCAAAAGATTCCAGATAAGCAAGATCACTTGCTTATCCTTTAATAAAAGCCACATTTTTCCCATGGGCAGTGCCAACTTGAAGAGCGCCTGGTTCGGTATCAGAGTTCACAAAGGTATTCACACCCCCCCCATACACACACAATCGGAACTGTAAGCAAGATGTTTGTTTGGGAAGTGCTTGGAAAAACAATACATAAGAAATGCCACAATTTAAAATTTTATAGGTGTATCCTCGTGAGTCTAGCTGCTCTCTTTTTAACCCTTGCTTCTTGATGCCTTACGGCGCTTTCCCCTGAGGAGATCGCCAAAAAACGACTGCTTTCTATTGTACTTGAGACATCCACGCACCATAACACGTAGTTTCGGTCGATGTGCTGTATCTATCCCACCATGAACTACCTTCCCGAAGTCCTGCGGGTTTTCTGCCGACTTCACTGTGCGTTGGGTCCTCCTATTTAGCAGAATGTGTCAGGTCAAATTTTCAAACCCGTAATGTAGAGCGTACACTCCGGTCATTGCTTTTGTTGACTTGGGCCACTTTTTCCCGCAGTAGACGTTGAAAACCATTGCTTTCAAATGGCACAGTGATCTTTTTCCCCAAGGAGACTTATTGCTGAGAACTAAAAGCTTTTCTGCCGTTTTCCCGCTTCCCGCTGCGGGGAAAATGGCTCAGAGGCAATAGAAGCAATGATTGCTTGCAATTGAATAGTCGTTGCACCTGGACGAAATCATTAGACACTTAGGTATTGTCTCCTATTGACCCTCGTCTGTTTTTTAGGGCCAACTACCCGTGACGTGTTAGGGTTAAAGGGGGCTTGATCCGATTTAAAGGTGCAACAATATTTTGCGAGTCATCCATAATTTTTGTAATATGTTAGTGATTTCATATAGATAAGCACACAATAGATTCCTTACCTTTTATTTGGCTACAGAAACCACACTTTAAATGAAAACAAAAGTGAGTGTATGCTATTTTCAATAGAAAACATAGGCTGAATTCGGTTTGCTCCTAACGCAATTAGAAATTTCACCAATTTTTGTACCAAAGAAAACAGATCTCAGTTACTCATATCAGATGGGGACATTGTTAATAGAAAGCTTTACACCAGTGCAAAAATTCGATTTCAATGTTTAGGGACACCTGTTATTTGCACTCTCTCGTTGACACCTGTAAGTATAATTAAGTTTTTATCTGATTTAAAACGGCCTTCACCCCAAAACGTCATCAGTAAAATTTCACACCGATATTTCAAACCGTTGTGATTTGTAAGAAGTAAAAAATGTGATTTTTAATCCCCATAGAAGTACTGTGTAAATTTAATATGGTAATCACAATGGGGCACATTTTCACTCATAAGGGTACACAAACCCATTGGTGGACAGGACAGAGCCTATATCGGTCCGAGGTTTTTCAAGGCATGTTTAGTAGTACCTCTTTCGTGTAGAAAAATTGTGATAAAATTCTTAGTAATTCGGTGATTTTGTTTGAAAACACACACCAAAACAATCTTCTTAGGTTATATAATATTAACAATTTTGAAAGGAAAAACCTTCGAAATGTAATGAAATCTAAGGGTGATCGGAAGTTAGAAAAAAAAGGCGAATGATGGAGATTAACAGTTGGAAGTGAACCTGCGAAAAATACGGCATCGGTCAATATCAGTAAATATCTAAAAACTAAACAGAAATGTTTATCCTCAATTTTTGATATGTTTGTAGAGAAATCTCTACTGGTTGTATCATATAATCAGTATTTTCCAAAACGAGAGGTACCTCGAGTTTAATAGCCATTATCTGACCATCATTTTACATTACAAAGGTCTATGGCGCGTGCAATGGTGGTGTGTACCCATAACATCTAAAACCAAACATCCTTTAGCCCCAGGGGGGATGAGGAAAAAGCCTTCTTGCGACCATACCAAAATTTGAACACTCTGCGTAAGTCTTGGGTTCTGGGGGACGAGGTCGTTAGCGATCGGGACCATCGCCCTTTAATTGTCTGCCTTATGCGTTATTTTGGTTATGATTACCATCATTACTATGCTAGATACTTTTTCTATGAACGTACGGTGTGATGAGTAGTGCGGTTCTGAAAGTATGCTAAGTGCACAAATTAAAGGATTATTTCTGATTTACATCCTCCTCTAAACCCTAAGGGTACACAGATCGAATCTGTGTAGTGGGATTAACCCACTAACACAGAGGAAGGAGTATTGAAAACCACTGTATACATCTCCCCATTAGCAGTGTCGACACCAAATGTCATTTGTTTACCTGCCTCAGTCTTCCTAAATACAATAAATATGAGCCCGACTTACCTAGAATCACATAGACATGACACCACATAATCCAAATGCATCTTTAGAACATTGCACTTATTGCATAAGCCATGTAAACAGAAAATCTTGGTGAAACACAACCCAGAGTGTCCTTGTGTCTGTGGATAGACAGACGGACATTCAATGGGAGTACCCTAAGGGTTAGTCCTGCTAGCACGACCTGAGATTCATGTCTTTCAACAATATGTCATTCACTGATCAGTATCTCAGGTCCTGCAACGAAGTATCAGTTTGACTTCAGATGTAAGAGATGACATTTCAAATATCTCTAATCAGGCTATTACTTACAGGCTCTGGTCTCACGTTTGCTAAGAAGTATCTTTCAAACGTTTACATCACTGCTATAATTGTTGAAGTCTTGGAAAAATCTGTCAAAGGTGATATTTTTCCATCAATTTCGGGTACTTCAAATTTTATTCGGAGCCTAAGTCCAAAGCATTAACTCTACGGTGGTTTTTTGAAACCACTGTAAAGTTAATGCTGTTTTGGGTCAAACAGGGGTCAACCGGGGTCAAGGTATTAGGTATATACTTCCAGTCGTAGGGAGCGATTTCTGCGTGTGAGTATGCGTAACACTTGATCTTGGGTCCATATTCAGTTTTGCGCAAGACAATCGCTCACTGCGACTCGAAGTATATCGATGGGCTTGCTTTTTCGCACACCGTGTGACCCTTGAACTTTGCTCTCGTATAGTGGAAGTGCTAATTTTCAACATCAACAAATCTGG
This sequence comes from Ophioderma brevispina, assembly GCA_023653785.1. Lineage (NCBI taxonomy): Eukaryota > Metazoa > Echinodermata > Ophiuroidea > Amphilepidida > Ophiodermatidae > Ophioderma > Ophioderma brevispina. The sequence goes on from JAMKCH010034891.1 coordinate 29,226, forward strand.
CATTAGTTGAGGCAACTTGACGATTCAAAGGACAATTTTATTGTTATGTTTGATTATGTTGCTGATGTAAGGATACATCCTGTTGGGGGAATTACTATACACCAACCACATGCTTGATTTAGCGTCAGAAGAGTTTTCAGTAAGTTTTAAGCAGCGTCTTTGTAAGTTGACTTCACATGATTGCACCAGTGAGCCTTATTTATGAACTCAAACTCATAGCCTGTGATTGTAACTTGACGCCAAGATAACATCCAATGTTAAAGGTATAGGTGGCAAGTAACAATTATTGGAACTACCCTAAGGGTACCAAACACCAAAAACACCAATGCACCGAGTGAGAAAAATGCACAAAATCCCGGATGCAGCGATTGCGTCATCAAACGAAGACACATATGGACACGAAATCGCTGGCCAGGCCTAGTTCTGCTAAGCATAACTTCACATTATGTCTTTAACATGTTGTCATTAACGGATGTGAAGTTATGCAAAAACACATGGAACACCTTTCCCCTGTTACCTACCTCAACTTTGTCGATCTCAAAATCCCTCTAAATGTACGATGTATCCCTGTTTTCACTATCAAACACAACTTGAGATCCTATATAATGCGATGACATATGTGAAACAAAATTAAAAGAATTAGATATTAAAAATTTTGAAGAAAATTGCGACTACAATCACTTCTGCATGAGAAAGGTTGTTTCTCCGGAAATGATGGACTTCTACTGTTTTTAGACAAATTTTTGAGGATTAACTATTTCAAAAGGTAATTTATTATCTAAGGAACACGTATCAACTCAATTCTGAATTGCTTTTGATATTTTGTTTGTCTGCAGTCTGCAAAGTTGAGATGGCCTGCTCATGCTGGTAACAGGGGAAAGGTATTCCATGTGGTTTTGCATAACTTCACATCCGTTAATGACAACATGTTAAAGACATAATGTGAAGTTATGCTTAGCAGAACTATGCCCGGGCCATATCCCCGGTCATGGGAGTGGGGCCCAATGGCCCCTGGGTTGAGACCAACCCGAATTTCTGACTCTTCTCTTCTCCTCTTCCCTTATTCCGTCGCTCCTTCCTGGCTATTTAGGAACAGATGGGGCGCTAGGGTTAAGGGAGCACTGAAGTGTAAACATGCATCAGGAGAAAGTCATGCATAACAATTTAAAATGAAACTAGAATTTCGCGGTTCTCGGCTTTCGCGCTCGCTATATTCAAAGAATATAAGCTGTGGGCCGCCCCATGACCTTTGACCCTGGCACGTGACCTTTGACTCATCAACATATGAGGGATCGCATGGTGCACCTATGACAAAAGTTTGGTTCCAATTGAACTTCAAGTTTTCAATTTAGATGAATTTTACATTTTTAGCCCATTTTTCAACTTGACCTCACATGACCTTTGACCTTTCAACATGACCTTTGACCTCATCAACATATGACGGATCCCATTGTGCACCTATGACAGAAGTTTGGTTCCAATTGAAGTTAAACATTTCAATAAATAAATAAACTAATTAAAAAAAAAACTTAACAATTTGTGTCACACACATCCACACACACATCCACACACACATACACACGCACAACGGATTGCTAAGTGGTCCTGCCAGCTATAGCTGGCGGCCCACAAAAAAAAAACACACCCAAATCCATCAATCTTGCATTCCAGTTCTACCTGTACCATTAGTCTTCATGGTTAGTACATAGTCTTTGGGTAGTAAAGTAAGTTTTCATATTTCTTTCTAATGGTACACTGAATATATCGTGTAATGATTTTCAATATTACAGCATGAAGCGGCTGGGTATGCCTGCACTAAAAGATGAGTTGGATTTTGAGAATGACTATAAATTGTAAATTATAAATTTAATCATGACATGTTCGTCCCTATGGTTACTTCTCTAGTCCTACTTCCATGCAGTCACAGTGGCTGCCACTGCAACTTGATGTGGACGAAACAAAAATTTTCCACTAAGATATAACAATGGTCATTCTACTAAAGAGTGTGTACATGCCATTCCTCTTTACCTTGTAGAACATCACAATACAAAAAAAAATAACAAGCCTAATCGGCATTACAAATTATATACAATGCATCGTGGGAAGGTTTGGGCCTTTTTTGGGACTCCTGACTTTTGAAACATCAAGATGTTTTATTAATTATGCTTTTATTAATTATTCAAGCAATATAGCTTAGAATAAAAATGCCATAATTTTTAGAGTACATTTTTTTTTTCCATTTTACACCTCAAAAATTATTTTGAACCATTTTTCAAAAAGTGCAAAAAGGCAATTTTCCTGAAATAATGATGGGGTCAAAGGACAGGAGTCCTAAAAATTTACTGGAAGTTACAATGGGGATTTGGCTTAATATTGCAGGCTTATCATCATTTACAGAGAAAAACGAGGTGGGAAACTAGATGATAACACTTAATGGGAATTTTCTGACGGTTGCTGGTACCCTTGTTGAACACTAAGTGGAACATTGTACCCAGTGGGTCTAACATGCTGGCAAAGGAGACACCTAAAATTTGGAAAACATTCCATCTACCCCAGACTACCCACCCCTTAAATTCTAAAACTCTTAACCCCAGGCTAACCCAAGTAATTATAATTTTAAAGGGGGTGCATTTGATATAGTATTCTTATCAAGGCTAAAGCAAAACTTGGATTAAGATATCAGTTTTTAAAAAAAATAAGAAGTATTATACAACCCAACTCTCTCTTTCACACACACCATAAAAAAAGACTTGCGAAGTGAAACGACAATGTAAATTCGTTTTCTGTGAAATGTCGGTCTGGTTCATGAACATGTAGTGTAAACCCCAAATGCCAGTGACCTGATGAACATGCCATGGTCCAAACCATGGAAGGAACAGAAGAACTGAGTGAGACTGAGTGTTTAGCCACAAAGAAATTATCTTTTTGGGCAGGGCATATATTAATTTGTCATCAAGTACCACTGCTAAACAACCATAACAAATAAAATGTTATAATTACCAGTTGAATAAACAATCTGGGAAAATATGCTGAAAATTGGGTCCAAATTATGAATCTCTGCGATATTTGAAAATGTGACAATTGTTTCAAACAATCTATCCAAAGCATTTTAACTTTTCACGGCAAAAAGACGATATTAAAAATGTAAACACAGCAAAAATACCAGGTCAAGAAACAGCTGATTAACCTTTTTTGGTTGGCAATTTACCAATTCGGTTCGCACAAACGACACCGAAATTGGAGTTCGTTTTTCATGTAGAGATCTGTGTTACTTCACATTGAAATTTCAAAGGATACAACTTTATTACATCGGTATCCATCCGCCTCTTTCCCGGTGGTGGAGAAGACATTTTTACGGCTAATTTTGGTGAAAATTCTGATGATGCCAAGTCCAAATCGATGAGATTACGTCCGCCCTGGATCTGCGCTAAAGAAGTTGCCGAACCAAAACAATCATCATCCTGGACGGTACCAAATTTTTTAGGGATGTTGTGAAATGTTTTGAAAAACAAAAATTTCATTATAACAAGCTCCGTACATTTTTAGCATAAAAAGCAGTAACATTTGAGTTTTAAAAGGTAATTCAATTGAGAGTAAAATCATTTTATTTTATCTGAGTCTACATTTAAAAAATTAATGTGTAATACAATTTTATCCATCCCCACCATCCAATGTAAATCCACATGATTATGACGTAAAGAAATTACTTACCGGTGTCTAAGGTGAAAGGTCACGGTCACCAGCTGATCGAAGTGATTGATTTTTGGTGCTGAATTTTGCGAGAAAACTCATTTACACAATGCAGCTGCATGGATAAAACATATCTATGAGTTCATAAGTACCTCAGCAATGGTTCTTAGGTAAGACATATAAGTAAGTGCGTTTATTCCATGATTATTCCATGATTAAAACTGCATCAGCCAGTCTGTGGATCCAAATTCAACAGACATGCGTTTGTTTTTGCGATATTGTCAGTCGAATTCCACAGTCGTGCTTTAGTCAAGTTGTGCTACCATCGCCAGTATTTAGCATTCACAAGACATCGTCACTTAACACATTTCCTATTGTGCCACCATGTTAATAACCATATCTTTAGCAACTGCTAGTGATTGAACGCCGTACATTTAGTATATAAAACTTACAAATTTTGTAGAGAAATATCTACTCTTTCATTTAAGACCAAGTATGAGTTTGTGCACTTCGTATTTCTTTTTTTTTTTTTTTTTTTTTTAAAGGTAATTCAATTGAGAGTAAAATCATTTTATTTTATCTGAGTCTACATTTAAAAAATTAATGTGTAATACAATTTTATCCATCCCCACCATCCAATGTAAATCCACATGATTATGACGTAAAGAAATTACTTACCGGTGTCTAAGGTGAAAGGTCACGGTCACCAGCTGATCGAAGTGATTGATTTTTGGTGCTGAATTTTGCGAGAAAACTCATTTACACAATGCAGCTGCATGGATAAAACATATCTATGAGTTCATAAGTACCTCAGCAATGGTTCTTAGGTAAGACATATAAGTAAGTGCGTTTATTCCATGATTATTCCATGATTAAAACTGCATCAGCCATTCTGTGGATCCAAATTCAACAGACATGCGTTTGTTTTTGCGATATTGTCAGTCGAATTCCACAGTCGTGCTTTAGTCAAGTTGTGCTACCATCGCCAGTATTAGAGCTACTGTCTTCTGCCAAAGTTTAGCTAGATGATTAATGGTAAGCCCTTACCAGTGATTACGGCGGTACGCGGTAAGTACGTATTCCTGTTTCTAAATTTGAAAAAAATAAATTAAAACCAGTGTTGAAAATTCTCAAGACTGGAATAATACCGAAAGGCATTGTGGGAAAAATGGATTCGCCTGTAGAGATTGCGTGTTAACTTTTCCGTGTCTGCGAGTACCGAAGTACCCGACAAAAACGTTCAATTTTCTCGCTAGGTTCTATAGGTTCAGACCCAATTACGATACATATTTAAAACAAAATATAGTAAAGGACCCTCTGATGCCAAAACTTCCATAGAACCCCTCCGTTTTCCGGAGATATTTGAGATTTAGTTTCATTTACACACATTCTCTATGACGGACTGATAACGTTAATCTCTCGCGCGCAGTACCAATTTAGATAATAACTTTCGCAGTCTGTGACCACAGATACACAACTTTACGGACCGCCGTAACCAGTGATATAGACTGGGAGCTCGGAGCTAGCAGACATTGTAACACATCTGTCTCATTCATGATGATTCATTCTCAACTCAAGTGAAGTAGAAAAGGTTTGACAAGTTGAGTGATAGTGTAGACCGCCTGACATGACAGGAACCCTGAAATGTGATTCTTAATAGCACGATTCATCTTTAGTCCTGCTGAGCATAGTTCCAATGATTGTAAACTCAGGTCTGACGTTACTTTTATCACTGGACATTATCGTATCTCTGACCTGAGGTTACAACAAGATGCGCGTAGTTTCGAATCCGTTTAACAGTGTGGTGTGAAAAAGTGATTCTCACAACTCAAAATTACCGCTTGTGTCGTACTTACGATGCTCTGATCTAAAATAAGGCTACCGGACGTGTTCTTGAGTATGCTAGTTTTCCTTTTGCACATTCGATGTCAAAATCTGACGTGTTCGTGGTTCATTAATTAATCAGTTTTGTCGACTATTCTAGTACCTGGTGTGAATAAATTCGGCATGTTTATTATGTCCACATTAACGCATGCGCTTTGCACCAAGACTTTTCGATGTATAGCATTGAAACTATGGATCGATTATTCATGACAGATAGGTATCGTAGTCTCTATTCCAATCATGCAATCGATGGTTACAACAAGACGTTATCCGACATTAGCGCGCCGATAGATGTCGGCTCTTAAGCCATGTCAGAGACTAATTTTTGTTATGGTGCCAAAGCACATTTTCCCACCACTGACCTTTACATCTTGACCCCTGACACCCAGAGATTTGATTTGAGACTTAGACCGAAAACGTAAGATCGCATACCTGCTGAAAATCACGAAATTTTGATCATTTTAGTGTGAGTCAGTGAAAAATACAGGTCCAACAGTATTGTAGAGTATGTCAAGATAAAAGTGAGTCAACAGTCGGGTAATTCGGACCATGTTGGAGTGATTTGGGTGAGTTTATAAATTGAAAACCTTAAAGGTTGTTAAAACAGTACAGACTTGGCATGACTTCGGGTTCGTTAAAGGTAATAACAGAAGTGAATGTACAAAGCAACCTGAAGTCATGCTCACCAGGACTATGCTGAGCATGACTTCAGGTTGCTCTGTACATTCACTTGTTGTTAACTTAATGAACCTGAAGTCATGCTCACCAGGACTATGCTGAGCATGACTTCAGGTTGCTCTGTACATTCACTTGTTGTTAACTTAATGAACCTGAAGTCATGCTCACCAGGACTATGCTGAGCATGACTTCAGGTTGCTCTGTACATTCACTTGTTGTTAACTTAATGAACCTGAAGTCATGCTCACCAGGACTATGCTGAGCATGACTTCAGGTTGCTCTGTACATTCACTTGTTGTTAACTTAATGAACCTGAAGTCATGCTCACCAGGACTATGCTGAGCATGACTTCAGGTTGCTCTGTACATTCACTTGTTGTTAACTTAATGAACCTGAAGTCATGCTCACCAGGACTATGCTGAGCATGACTTCAGGTTGCTCTGTACATTCACTTGTTGTTAACTTAATGAACCTGAAGTCATGCTCACCAGGACTATGCTGAGCATGACTTCAGGTTGCTCTGTACATTCACTTGTTGTTAACTTAATGAACCTGAAGTCATGCCAATAATGTAATTTTTTAACATTCAGTAAGGTTTCCAATTTATAAACTCACACAAATCACTCCAAAATGGTCTGAATTACCCGACTGTTGACTCACTTTAGTTTTATCTTGACATACTCTACAATACTGTTGGACCTTTATTTTTCACTCACTCATACTCAAAAATTAGTGATTTTCAGCAGGTATGCGATCTTACGTTTTCAGTCTAAGGGGTCAGGAGTCAAGATGTAAAGGTCAGTGGTGAACACAAATTTTTGCTGATAAACAAAAAATTAGTGTCTTGACATGCTTGATGAGACGACCTCTATCGGGCGCATAATGTTGGATAACGTCTTGTTGTAACCACGATTGGAATAGAAACTACGATACCCATCTGTCATGAATAATCGATCCATAGTTTTAATGCAAGCCAGCTAAAATACATCAATAAGTCTTGGTTCAAAGCGCATGCATTAAATGTGGACGTAAACATGGAGAGATTTCATTCACACCAGATACATGGAATAACGACAAAAATGTTAAATTATTGGACCACGAAGACGTCTGATTTTGACATCCAAGGTGCAAAAGGAAAACTAGCATACTCAAGAACACGTCCGTAGCTGATTTTTAGATCAGAGCATCGTAAGTACGTCACAAGCGGTAATTTTAATTTGTGAGAATCACTATTTTCACATCACACTGTTAAACGGATTCGAAACTATGAGCGAGAGGTCTGAGTTCGAGACCGTGTATTTTTCGTCTTTATTTAGTTCTGTGCTCGCCAGTTTCCCCGAGCTTCTATCTCAGGTTGTATCATTTACTTGATCCTCACGTGCATTGAATTGAGTTTCGCTTCGTCATAGATTCTGTTAGAATCATGCATATAAGGCCCTCGCATTCTAAAATATAAAAAATATAATTACGGCCGCTTGAAACTCTGAAATAAAGACTGAAATACATTAGCACTCGTTCTCTGGTATCCACATTAACACAGTCCTCTGTGGCCTAGTGGTAATATCTCAGCAGGAGCAATGCGAATGTTTTTAGTAACAGCTAGTAACGCGCGCAGAGGCAATTAAATCATGATGGTTTTAGGGAAAAATTAAGTGCTACTGAGTTTAGGGAAACAGTCCATGGGAACATTTTTGTTAGACCCACAAAGCCCTGATGATGAGTCTGTGTATCTTGTCTGTGGATCTATGGTCAAAAATGTTACCCTATTAAACAACAATTGCCGTTGCAGGACATGCCTACTTAGTTACAGATTTCCATTATTTGTACGGAAAATGATGCGAAAATTACGGGACGTACGTTTTCCACGCAAAAAATACCGAAATAGTCGCATTACTAAAATAAAAAATTTAAAGGGTATAAAAAGTAGAAATACAGAACAGTAAATTAAGGAAAGACGCCAGGGGAAAGAGAGAGCATTATCTTTTCCAAGTGGAATTTTAACACGTACTGTGCTCAAGTGATCGAGATCTTGATCAAACCATGTGGCAGGTATACGAAAATGCTGACTTTGTGTACATAGGAGGTTTGTGGCATGGATTGAAGATTTTCATTTTATAAAGTCTGTTAAAAGGTTTACGACAGTTTTCTCCTGACTTTTGGATGGTTCACCCCCATCATATTTTGATTTAACCATAACTGTGTTATGCTAAAGTCCTCTGAAGGTAATTTTGATTTCATATTTAACTACATGGGCAATGACATACAGACACTGCAGAGTGTTTAATAGTAGTTTTGTTTTTAAAAGTTTCAGCTTTGAAAGTTTAGGACTGTTATACTGTTTTTTAAAATATCCATATGGACTTGGTTCCGAAACTGACAGTTCCTTGAATGAGGCTGTCAGACGGCGGAGTGATGCTCTGTCCAATTTTTCTGAAAAAGCTGTATTTTATAGAGCTCTATCTCACCGATTGCAGTTCATATGTAAATAGGTAGATTAGTTTCAGTTAAAAAAGAAAAAAATAAAAAGTTTTCATTTAAAATTTTCCATATTCCAAAAAACATATTTGTGCGCCAAATTAGCCTTTCACTACACTGAAATTTCTATTTACAGGCCGTTTAAGGGAATTTGGGCCAAAAAAATTGACAAATTTGCAAAGAATACTGATTTGGGTCAAAAAATTACTGATTTTTCTCTGGAATTACTGAAGAGTGTATTCCAAATTTGCATTCTGCGCTGTGTTCCCCTAGGCATAAATGGCACACATTTTATGTCACTTGATGATGGTCCTTGTATGGTGCCCCACAGTTACCCTTCTACAAGTGCGGGGTTTAAAAGATCTTATAGAAGTCATTTAGAGGCATGTCCCCAAAGTGTCTGAAATACGACCCTTACTTGGGGGTATTCACATATGTCGACGATTTCATAACACTTTGTTGCAATGCCTCTTGGGTAAAGTCCCACATGTTGGTGAACGCGTGTGACCTTTTAAAATGATAGATATTAAAATTTGCTTGGTGTATCATGCACATAGGTCGATCGATTTCTATGACCCTTAGATACATACCATTGGGTAGTGTCCCACATGTTGATAAAACCTCATGTAACAGTGTGACCTGTTTGACCTTAAAGTGATCAGAAATTATAACATTGTTGGTGTTTCACATTAGGTTGATCGGAGTTTCATAAAAACTTAGTTGCAATGCCTATTGGGTTAGTGTCCCACATGTGGGAGTGTATGAACTTTTTGACCTTGTGTGACTTAAAGTGGTCAGAATTATAAAATTGCTTTTGATGTAATCTCCACAAATGATCGATTCAGTTTTCATAACACTTCAATTACATTGACCCTGGGTAGTGTCCCACATGTTGGTGACCCCAAAGTGACCTTGGTGTGACCTTAAAATGGTCAGACTTATAAAATCGCTTGGTGTATCCACATATTTGCCTACGCTTCTATGCCACTTGGATAAAATGGCCCTTGGATAATGTCCCGTGTGCGGGGGTGACCCTATGTGACCTTTTTGACTCGGTGCCTTTTAAAATTTAAGATTATGACATTGCTTGGTGCATCACATATCACCTGCGTGTGGGTGACCATCTGTGACCTTTTGAATTATTGGACCTCTAACATGGTCGAATTGTAACGCTGTTGGTGCATCCAATCTGTCAATCATTTTTATGACATTTCAACATTGGGTTGGGGTAGTATCCCACAGGGTCTGACCTTATGTGACCTTTGTGACCGGGACACTGGCTGTTTGGGAATGGAGGGCCCATGAACCTCGGTTGAGGGTGGCAACCTTCATGGCCGGACAATTTTGCAGGTCTTTCAAGGAATGTGGTGTATCCAAAGTCAAATGGTTGTAATGGTGTGGTTTACCCACTACCGTGGTGTATTGTCAGCTGGTGGGCTCCATCCACGTGTTGCACATTTAAAATTCTCAAGTGATAGTCTTCTCTCCATGTTCTTTGCCGGTCCTTGGGGGTCAGCTTTAGTTTCATTTGTCCCTTCAATCATCCTTTTTGTTGTGTACATCTTATGCTCTTGTGGGACACAGAGATATTGGTATCGAGTCAATAGTCCAAGTTTGAGATTTCTCAGTTCTTTTGTTTATCTCTGGAGGTAGCTATTCCTGAGTGTTCTTTGTGTATCTTCTTACCACATCCCGCCGCCGAGGGTGTAGTAAACATTTGGTTCTGAAAAATTGGGAAGGTCTTCCAACGGTCATTTGGGGTCATCCAAGGTTTGGCCGTATAATGTTAAACACATGCAAGAGCCCAAGCAGGCGAATTAGTGTCAAGGACCGCCTTATTAACAGTTCAGACAAAGTAAAATGTTTTACTTGGAAGCTCAGTTTGGTTGCAATTGCATTTATTAGAAATTGAAAACATACACAAGAACATGCACACACATGTAGATACACACAGAGGGATACAGACAAACATGCAGATTTAGATAGTATTATGGCCAATGCATTCTTAAGTTGGGACCCTCACTTAGGATGGAGGTGTGTGACATTTTTGACAGCATGATAATGCAATTTTTCAAAATGAAGATGGGGATACCTACACCCTTCTTTTGGTCTTGTTTTAAAAAGCTAGGTTTTCCTCTTTCATTTGAACACCATATTGGGCTATTTCCTTTGATTGCTAAGTTTATGATCCCAATTATAATAACGAGCGTGCCCAGAGTGGACGGTTGGGAGGGTCAAGGATGTGAGGGCAAGGTACAACCAGGAAGTATATAGATGGGAAAACTCAAGTTTGCTCGCAAAATTATGAAAAAACATAATTGTTAATGATTATTTGAGTAGCATGGATATCTTTTATGTACAACTTAATAGTGGACCTTGCAGCAATATAAAAACATGGAAAAAGGTAAGGATATAAACTTGTTTAATTAGACCTTCATAAACAAAAATAATGAGTGCAGAGATTTTCCCTAGGACCCTCAGTGTAAAATAATAGCATACACTAATATTTCGTAAATTGATAGCTAAGGGGCCACAAATCATTAAGACAAAAGATTTCAAATATCAAGTGAGTACATATATGTACGTCAGTTAAAGTGAAGCAGATGAACTAATTACAGAGTAGTAAATAAAATCTGCATTAAGTAGCGTTTTTTTTTGATAACCGAAGTTAATTTAAGTCACCATCTAAGCCTCCATACAATTCAGGAATCCCTCACCCTAAACAAAAAGATATATTTATGAATGAAAGCTCTTTTAGTGTTCTTTTAATTTTGTGGTCCCCAAATGCAATCAATTAAATTCTTCTGAAAAAGGAAATTAAATTCCACCAGGGCCAACCCTTTTTAATAAAAAAGTGACTTGTACACCTGTATATCTATTTGTACACCATGAATATTGAGTTTGTGTTGATGCCATTGTTAATCCGTATTTTCTAAGCTTTCCACAATGTATTATTTTGTTACCAGTTATGATGTTTGGCAGATAAAACGTTTTGTAAACAAAATTGGAAATGGATGTTTCCACTAACAAATCTGTTGCATTTGAAAGGGGTTCCCACCTTAAGACACATGGCAATCCATATTATTCTGTCCACAATTACTATTTGCAGGCAACACAAATTAGGGAGTGTGCCAGTGTTATGGGGGATATTGCAAAATCAGATTCCTCCTGTGTGTGTCTTCAGGCTGTGGTGGTGCCTGTGTATGTGTGTTACATTTTGGTTAGGTTGAATGTTTTTTTAATATCTCATGCCAACCCCAAAAACACTTGGGCCAAAGTCCATATGTGGTATACTCTGATTGTGGGGCATTCTTTGAAAGGGGTGTTCTTTGAAAATCTATCCATTGGTTCCCACCACAAATCAAAAGCTCGATCACCAAATTTGGTCGGTATAAGCACTGAACACTAGACATATATTAGGTGTATCAGATTGGGTTTCAAATGGTATGTGGGGGCCGGTGTGGGTGATGAATAAAAGGGGATCTGTCAATTTTGGTTTTAGAATGAATATATGGGGATCTCCCTGCCCAAACACTTGGACCAATGGACACCAAACTTGATCAGAAGAAACCACTGGCACAGCGTTCAAGTGTGGGTAATCAAGATTGTGTGAGATTATGTATAATACACAATGGCAACTATTTGGAGTACATGTGTACATTTAGAAGTACATAATTCAACCACTACTCACTCAAGCTCAAACCACACTTTCTTATGAAGCTTTAGCACCAATGGTGCTCTTGTTTACTAAAAATAACCTTCATATTTTACCATTAATAGCTTAAAAACAGTAAAATACGTGGCTTCGGGCATACATTTTGTTCCAATTACAAGTACATTAAAAATTATCTTCTAATGGCAAATTTTAGCGCGCACTGGTGCGACTAATGGGTCTTTCAGAAACCCCATTTTCAGTCATTATAGTTCATCCCCATCCCCCCAAGTTCAAAAAGAAATGAAAACTACACTGTTCAGTCATTGAAACACACACAAAAAAAAACACCATGATTGGTGATGGCTCTTGGATTAGGGCTATGATGCTCAAGCCAAGCTTCCTCCTGGGCAATCTATAAGGGGTCGCATCCCACATTTTGGACAATACTGTTCTTCCACCTTCCAACAAGCCTATTGATGGAATGTGTTAGTCAAGGGAGAGGTGTCACCCTCCAAGGCAGGTTGACCGTTGTAGCATCTAAAACAGGAGCATGGTGAGAACCGGGTGGGCATTGACAGGGGTTGTGTTGGCTACCTTCTGCGACCTTCTTCCGCCCAACGGTTGAACCACTGTATTTCAATGCAAAAGGATACAAGATGGTTGTTGCAAGGTTTTTTCTGCTGCCAGGCAGAAGATTAAAGACCTGAATTGACCAACCCCATGCAGTGGTTACTTAGTTCTTAATTGGCGGTACACAGCCCATATATGTTTCCCTTCTCAGCTGTTTACTGATACTGTCGTTGAGTTCAAGAGTCTTATATTTCCATACATGGCCTTGGTCAGTGATATACATACCCATACTTGACCACTGTGATAGTGACATCCCTCTTTGCCACTATATGAGGACGAGTCCTAACCTAAAGGGAGCTATGTAACAGTTTTTCTGATTGGTTGGGTAGATTGCAAAATTTTGTTGTTTTTTGGTATTTTTTAAGTTTTTCATTTTTTTCTATTACCAATTTATATCCAAAATAAACTTGCCAATGTTATAATATACAATTGTGGTACAGAATTACATTGTTGGTATGTATATTTTAAACACTGATCGATGGAACATTTCTAGTCAGACTAAGATTTCTGAGTGGTAAACAGGCACAACCTTTGTACAGCAATGTATGGCAGGTATTACTACACAATAGTGATCTGGCCTTTGCACTAGATAAGAGTTCCCTTTAAAAGGGAAGTATTGTAAACTGGAAGCTTGGTTGTTCCATGCAATTGATTTCTACTTCAAAAATAAACCAGATGTATCAGAAAAAGTAACAGAAACTGAAGGTCTTTTGTTCACAATAAAGGTTGATCATTTCTGATTGATGCCTTGCATTAGTATTTATTACGTATTAGTGTTACAAAACCATTTGTGTTTCATTTCACAAATGTGCAATTTTAAGGACTCGTCTTGTTTGTGAATTTGTGCGGAGAGTTAGTGATCACAGCACCGGCGCTTGATGCAGTCTGTGATATATGGTGCACGCATATTCGGACTATTGCTGGAGTTGGCTTCTTATTGTCACCCGCGGAACGGGGGACTATGAAATGAGCAACGTTTTGGCAGTCCGTCCGTCCGTGATAAAAATGTTAACCCCGTCGGATACGATTTATCTGGGTTCGTAAGGTGGGACAATGATGTAACTTGGTGGAAGACGCGGTTGTGGTTGATGAGTTCTCGACC
>JAMKCH010034892.1:0-15180 GCA_023653785.1 Ophioderma brevispina
AACCTTTGCAAGAATTTCCGCCCCAACACCAAATTGTGGCCATCCGCCTTCTACGGTGACGAGATGGTTTGTTTTCTTGATGGAGTTCAAAATCATTTCTTCATCCATTGGTCTAATGGTCCTCATATTAATGACCTGAAAAAAAAATTGTACAAGGAAATGCAAGATTAGTACAGGATCTAGTCTTCAAATCAAGTTGGGCAAAACCATTTATGATTAAAGGGATTAGCAGTGATTTGCTAAACCCAAACATATATAGAAAAATTCATCAAAATCCATATTTTCATATTTTTGTTACTGGCATGGATATGCGAACATAACCTGCAAGTGGCTGGCTTGAAATCCATGCATTAAAGACAAGGCGGTACTTTTTATCTGATTCTGTAATTTCTATACGTGCGTATCAAAATTCCGACTTGCGATCAAAAAAGCCTTTCCCGGTGAATGTCACAGATTTTCAACGTGATATTGTGCACCAGGATCAATACAGTTTGACCTCAAACACAAAGATTATTGATCTTTCAAACACAAAGATTATTGATCTTTGTACTGGTGTAAACCACAATCAGCTGTTTAGTGTGGATTTTGAGACGCCGTCGCTGTATGTCTATTTGCGGGAGACGGTATGACAAATTTCCTCAAATACTTAATTTTTTCACTATTTGGTGGTTTGTTTCTGCATTAAAGCAGTTATATTGAATTATACACACTTATCCCTGATTTATAAGTTTAAAAAATGCATTTCCACATATTTTTTTATTCTCTCGCATTATCGCTGCTAATCCCTTTAATATCAACATAACAGATGCACACACTATTTGGGAAAGTTGTGACCAACGGAGCTGCCTTAACTGTGTAATCCAATTTGAAAATCATGAAAAGTGGTTATAAGTCAAATTTAATCAAGTATTGGCACATTTTTGTATAATGGCCCTGCATGGTGCATATTTTGGTCTTGCATTATAGCATAGACAAGAAGTCACTGTCAAAATCAGGGCACAAAATTGTGGCCAATTTGGGGGAAACATTTTTGCTTGTAACTTCACAAATTCATGTCCTACAGACATGAATGACCCCCTCATTTTTAAGTTTAACATGATTGTCTACTCAATGCAAACAGTTTCAAAACAAATATTCGATTTCAAAGTTGTATCAGGGTTCACATTAGTGTGCGTTTTTGTGTCATTGACACACTTTTCCAGAGGTGGACGCACTTTGGTCTAGATAAGTAAAATTTTGCATCTTTGTGGATGCAAAAAATAGCCACTTAAAAACTACATAATACAATCTCATTTTGCTCTGGCACATGCTCACAATATTACCATCATTTTTACTCAAACAAATATTATTCTGTTATGTTTAAAGTTAAATTACATGAGAAAATCGTGGAAAATAAATATAGGCTTAAATTTACTGATTTAGGTCTTTTTTAGTTCATTAACCACTCGCACACTGTCCCAAAGGGTATCAGATACTTACAGAGTTCCTTCAGGAGTTTAAGGGTCATCAGGGTAAACTTTTCAATATGCCCCGTCTAGGTGTTGGAATTAGATTGTTTGGCGTAGTGTAAAACAGTGCTCAAACCTGTTAAACTTGACACGCATAAATTTGAAGTGACACACCTTCTGTACCCTCAAGGAAACAAAAGTGCGTCCAAGTAGACACACTATTTCAAAACCTTGTTTGAACCCTGGTTGAATCATTGCTAATTAAAGTCAGGTCATTTTCCTTTGAGGACCTGGAACGGTATCCAGGTAACCAGTACTACTGGTCCCATAAGCAGTTGTCGGCAGCTATTAAATCGTCACCCCATCGGGTTTCTCCGGAAACTATGAGGAGGGTAGCTTGTTACCCTTGTAGAACTAAAAAGAAATCTACTACAGGGCATCCGCTTCTAGAGAGTGAATGACAGCCATCCAGCACTGTTTTTCTATCATTCTGCCTCGCATGGTGGGCATGGTGCCCAAAGGCTATACGTCAAAAACTGTGGAATTGGCATCAGAAGGGCATATTTTCAATATTTTTTCTGCCACTACATCCGTCATATGCAGCAGTTTATTGCTGTACGTGTGATTTGAATCCGAAAACAGATTTAGAACTTGGAATTTCCTTCTATAAATTACTACTTGGCTTTACCTCACATGATATACCCTCATTTGCCAAGGACTTACTGCATCTAGTGGCATTCTGCACACACAGACTATGTGCCACCATGTTCACATCTGTGGCCTTCTCTTCTATTCTTGCCGGTTTGCCGATGGGGATGAGGAAGTCGTCCTTCATGGCTGCATCTGACTCTCAAAAGCTTGACCATAGAGAAGTTCATTCTCCAGAGAGCAACTGTTATGTTCAAACATATGATTATGTAGGTTGTAAAGCATAACTCTTCATAGAACGAAGCTCAATTTAAAACTGTAACTATCAACTGCCCCCACTTCAGCCTTCATTGGGGAACTCATTCAGTCATGAACGTGGATGGAGTGACTCCAATTTGCTGTTTTTATAGATGAGGTGACATCACTGGTTACAAACACAAGTTAGCCCCTGGTCTACTGACATTTTAGAAGTGCGAAGAATATGCCTATACAGCTACAACATTCAATAGCTTATCACGCTATGAGTGCGAATTTTAAAAGACCAAGCCCTGCAGATGCTCACTCTCACAGTGCTTTTTGGTTTGTTGCCACGGCATTGACGTCACATGTCAACTCATCTATATACGGCAGTACACAATCTCTCTACAGGCAATGCACAGAAGTTTTTTTAAAATTTAATTATGGAACCTCTCAAGTAAAATAAATTTGAGGGTCTGTCAGTCAGTCAGATTTTAAAAAAAATTGACACAAGCCTCCATTTCCTCACGTAGCATTTACATAATGAGATTGAATGTGGGAGATTGTTAATAATACCCTATAAATGTTTCAAATATTCAATGTTAAGAATAGGCAAAATTGTGCATTTGCTATTATGAATTTGTTACACACACAAAAAAAAAGACTTTCTGAAAATCAAAATTAGGGTCAGTACTCTTTGTAGTAAAACTATTCAGGAATTTTCAAAATTTGTGTTCGTTACAAAGGACAGCATAGCATTTTTTTTTTGCATAATAAGCAATCTCTTGATGTTAAAGGTCCCCAGGAAATGAGAAGATAAACCTACTACTCCCAATCTTTTTGGGACATTCCCTTGCAATAAACAGGGCCAGAAAAAAAAATACACTACCAGTGACATTATTTGTTTGAAACTATTGATTATCAGTCATTGTCATATGGATTCACACCAGTCCACCTGGAATTTCTATTACTCTCTCAAATAATCAATGGTACCACCAAGGGATGTCATCACCACCAAATATTGAATGCTTTCCGGTCCCTCTTGTAGACTGACAAAAACAATACACTTCTGTTTGCTTTCCTGGGACCTTTAACCCCAGATACATACACTGTCCAGTCTGATGTGAGTCATCTCGAAGTACACCATAAGTTGCTACTTGGCAAAAATTAATCTCCCACACCAATCAAAATATCGTATATCAAGCCCTTAAATGTGCTTGTTCCGATCCATGTCTCTGTGTGTTCTCCACTTGATATGAACTTGGCACTTGCACATACGTCCTATCAAGTACTGTGGGGAAACAAACTTGTCGGTGTGATGGTTAGAAGCAATAATAACTATGAGAAAGCCCTATTCGATACTGTGCTAATTGATGGTAGACCACTAAAATGGCAAGTCTTTCGTCATATCTCTGGAATGAAAGGATTTGAGGCTTCATATTTCAGGACGACAATGAGAAAACTATGGCCTTTCATCTGATATCAAATCACTACTATTCGGGTAAATCAGGGGGGGGTCCCAAACATCAAACGATGCACCTTTAATTGGGATACTTGTACTAGTAGACATGATTACCGACTCCAGACGTGGAAAGAGTCTAGTTTTTTCATCTCATTTGGTAGGTGTGGAATGCACATTTTAAATGGTGATATTTCGTTAAACTGAACGGAATTAATGGTTTCCAACTAGAAATGAAAATGACATTGCATGCTCCTCATACAACCAATCCCCCATCACTCACCAGGATTGTCATCCCTAATCCATGACTTCAGGAGCCTTTGCAGTCTTCGACGAAAAGGGACTGACGACTTTTAAACCGGGACGCTCCGTACCATGCGCAAAGCACGTGATGTTGGTCAGCCACTCCCGCCCTGCACCATTGGGACCTCGGATACAATAGGTACATCACCTGCGTTTCAAATATCAGTGGTTGAAAAATGTAAATTTCCCGTAAGATGAGTCACATTTCTCACAGATCTCCCCTATTCTCATGTTAAATTTTCCCCCCAAATGGCCAAATTTCCCTCCAAATGCCACATTTCCTGGGAAGGAGCTTCCCAATTCCCCACTTTTCGCAGCCATGGTCAAAGATTACAGAACCAGTTTCATGAAACTGTTAGTTGGTTTTTCTTACTATTAGATCATCTGGATTGATTAAAAACTTAGACTGTTG
Source organism: Ophioderma brevispina (assembly GCA_023653785.1). Lineage (NCBI taxonomy): Eukaryota > Metazoa > Echinodermata > Ophiuroidea > Amphilepidida > Ophiodermatidae > Ophioderma > Ophioderma brevispina. The sequence goes on from JAMKCH010034892.1 coordinate 4,508, forward strand.
AGATTTCCATATCTGATTTTTCGGTGTAAGATGAGTTCCTAGAAAAGTAAGTTTTTTTAATTTTAAATTTTTTTTAATTAACCTAACCCTTACGCACATGTCCGCCAACATCTCAATTTTACAGGTGTAAGAGGAGTTCCTAGAACTACAAGTTTTTTTTTAATTTTTATTTTGTTTTAATTAACTGCTAACCATCCCATGGTGTCACAACACCCAAGTACCCATATCATTTGATGTTCAGATGCCTATTACACCAGAATTTATTGGAAAAAATAAACCTACGGTAAGGAATCCTCTATTGAAAATTCAAACAGGGTAGCAATGTTCGCCCCGGCGTGGCGAGAATCATGTTGATTCTCATCATAGAGGTTTGGCGTGAATCAACGATCCCATATCAGATTATCACTTTAACGAGTCAAATGGGCAAACGTACAGTAGTATATAGCCTGTCATGGTAATGCTAGTTTCAAGCCAGGGCAAAATTGCAACCCCTGCAATGATTTATGTAAAATAAAACTTTGTTTCTGCGCCCTTTGTATTATTTCTAGTAAGTTCAGAGTGTAAACAGTTACGACAGTGATCAGAGAGGTACTAAGTTCTATGATCACTCAAGCTTTAATCCAAACTTAAAACAAGTCTATCAATGATTGTAACACTGATCCAGCACTTGACTAGTACTTGTTTCCAACATGAAATCACTGTCTTTAGGGTTAATTACAATATACTTGAACACACTTCGGAAATCGGCAACTGCATTCGATTTGATTTATTTACCACACATGCACTTTAAAGGGTTGAATAATAGGGAATATGGGCCAACCATTTGACATATTTATTTTATAACTACAGTAATTTCCCTTTTCCCAGACTTGTTCGACCTCTGCCTTGATACAGTCTGCGATTTAGGACGTTTACATACATTTTTCAGACCCGGAATCACTACACTGGTGCTGGTTGATGGGAATTCGAAGACAGACACTGTATTTCATGTTATACCAAGGCCATTAACACAACAGTCTAACAAATGACGCACCCACAAATGTCACAGAAGTTTTCAGCTCCCTAATTATGCTTTTGGCCCTCATTATGAGTTCTTACTTCATTAAACACCTTTGTATATCCCACAAGTTTGTGGACTTTAATCGGTGCGAAAGAATGCGTTACGCTTGCGTACTTGGCACCTCGTGGGTTTAATCGAACATACCTAACAACGTACGCACGTGAATTATGATTGGTTTCATGATCATCTCGAAGTAAACAAAAGATACAGCCAAAACCACTCGATATACAAGCTACAAAGTCCGCACACGGGAAGTAACCAGACGTGATTGGTTCTTGTGACCTTGTCGAACGACGTATGACCAATGACTGAGCTCGATGTAAGCATACGGGCAGACCGCCTTCCCTATAAATAACATTGGGGTTTCCCCAGGTTGTTTCAAGGTAAATATTTACGTGTATCGCATCGGTGTGAGCTTGGGGCAAGCATGGTGAGGATTCTACGCTTGTTTTTGATGCGGGTTGTATTTTTTCTATAATTTATAGGGAAAATAGCGATTTTTTTAGTGACAATGTTATCTTTCCAAGACTTATTCTTAGCTTTATGCGAATCAACTATGATTCCCTTTCGTACAAGCTGGTGAGAGTCCTGGCGCGAGTCGATTCGGTGATTCGCGTCGATTTGCATCTTGTTCAAATCCTCAATAATTCATGGAAAAGTTTTTTCTCCCGAATTCACCCGGGTATTAACTTTTTTAAAGAAACTTGCCTATCTTATTGACAGTCTCAGACAATTCCTTTGGTGGCCTACAAGGGACTAAGGAAAGTTTATGAAAATGTCTTTTGAGACACGTCATTAAAATCCTCAGGGATTTTCCATGTGCAGGGTCCGCAGGGTACCTAATGAAAGTTGAAAAGACCGTCTGTGATTCTTACAAGGCCGTCATGAATTGCTGAACGTTTGTTTATGATGCTTTGCGTTGCTCGGTATAGGCTCCCGAGAAGACCCCCGGTATGGGTAGGGTTATATAACTTGCCAACCCTGGCTTTATGATCTTATCTATTCATAGATGTTTTGAACCAATCCCATAATGCCTTGCAATGTGCCTATGTTGTACTGCACAAACCTGTCAAGTCTATCTTCTATCATGCCCCTGGTCCCATAGTGACGTTGGCTCCTCGAACAAATTAGACCATCTATTCCTATCTTGCGCTCCAAATATGCCTTGTGGAATGTGGTGCCCACAATGTGTTCCATCTCCCATACTCCTTGGTCTTCCAATAAAAAAGTTCAAGTTTAAGAAATCACAATATAATTTCATGCTCAGCTAAAATTCCCTAAGTACTATGCCTAAGCTAAAATGAGTGTCAAGTCAGGGTTTTTATGTTTTTAATAGGATTTTTGTGGGATAACTGACCTTATTGAGGTAAATTTCCAAAAGCTAGTGCATTGTGGGATTTGACTCAATACACCCTTGGTTCTATTACAGTTAACCTACCTCTCCTGGCAGACATGTAATACGTTTTGGCTGCAGAGTTGATGACCTGATCAATAGCTTGCATGGCGAAATTGAATGTCATGAATTCACAGATGGGACGCATACCAGCCTGGAGAGAAAATAAACAATGTTTGACTGCAATTAGTTAAAGCGACATAATGGTATAAAAAAATATTCAGACATAATGAAAAGGACCCTTACTGAAATCACTTCCACAAGTTTGAAAACAATTTGGATGTTTACATTCTGTAAAAACAGTTAAAACAGGAAAAGTTCCAGAGGGGGAGATGGCAGTTCGTGGCAATTTCTGGAAAAAGGATGCTAACATTACTGCCAGCATTTACTAAACTTGAAAAACATGCTGTCATCAGCTCACAGACCATTGCTATTGTATATGTGGTAATCCCGGCTAATCCATCTTTCACTTGCCAGATCAATATCTTACTACAAGCTAAAGTACAATGCCTGAATCCTGGTCTGAATGCTTTTGAATTGTCACAAAACATGCTAGATACACTGTAAATTCTGTCAGGGATGTCAACACCTTGATTTTCTGTTCCAGAAATTGCCACGAACTGCCACCTTCCCCTCTGGAACTCTTCCTGTTTTTAGAGAATGTAAACATCCAAATTGTTTTCAAACTTGTGGAAGTGATTTCAGTAAGGGCCCTTTTCATTATGTCTGAATATTTTTTTATACCATTATGTCGCTTTAACACTTTAGTACCACAGTAAGCAATAATGCGAAAGCATTCACAAAATACAGCAAGCAAAATTGGCAAATTGCTCAGGCACGGGTGTAAAATTCTAAACATTCGTAAATAATAAACTTGGAACGTGGTTAGTTATATACATTACCGTTGAGTAACTCATCTAAGAACTCCTACCCAAAGATTATTGTCACCACTTATGTATATTGAAGTCAAAGACTTTGCCAACAAAAGCACTTCACATTTCACCTAACCAAAATCACTACTGACCTCATTTAACCACTAGGTGACCTTTGACCTGAAAAGTGTTGACTCATCACAAGGTCCCCAAGATCCATTACAACTACCCTTGGCTGATATTGAAGTCGGATTATTCAAATGAGGGCACTTCAAATTTTACCTCACCAAAATTGCCGATGACTTAATTTGACCCCAAATGACCTTTGACCTGGAAAGTGTCAACCCACATCAGTGCCCACCCAAAGATTATTATTACTAGCTTTGGCCATACTTTTAAAGGGCAATTTTTTTACAAAACACCAAAATGAGGTGTATCCTTGGTGTAGGACTTGGATGAAAGAAATCAACTAAGCCTATATGGAATAAAGCCCATAAACACCATTCAACTCTATACATGTCAATACTGATTACTTCGTGCAGAAATTACATGAAGGAATTAATAACCTAAAATGAACAAAAAAACTTACACAAAAAGAGGGAAAAATCTATTCACAGAAAAATCATATTCACAGAAGGAATACACTATCAGAATATCCCACTCTTTCTTAACTAGAGCTGGGGGGATACAAACTGCAGAACTTAAATAGGCATATTTTTAATGAGGCCCAAGCAGAGCTCAAAATACGGCTAAGGGCGATTAGCCCCAGTTTTCCGAATTAGCCCCCGTGGAAAATTTGCCCTATGGTAAAATAATCTACTATGATGGCTACTTTTTAGCAGAAGTTGTCACGTAAGCCCCGTAGCCCAAAAAGTATTTGACCCTTGGGCCCAAGCGATTATGATTTTAAGGCAGTAACCTCCCCCATACATTGCAGACCTCTGCTATGCATGCAAATCCATATCAAGTAATGGGTGTTGTCCTTGGACTCGGTCTTCTCATGTTTGGCAGTAGAGACCCGGCTGAACTTGTATGCACCATCATAAAGCGAACCTCCTCACCCATCAAGAAGACTCTCACTCTTGTTATCTCCTCATCCATGGCACTATAAGAGCCTCCCTCACAGTTAGCTATTAAGGACAGATTATTAACTTGATAAACAAAGTTCTAACTGTAGTTACAAAAACTGTATAAATAGATAGTATGAATGGTACTGTACTTAAATGTTTGTGGCGCCGCGTTTTTTAAAAGGCTTCCCAAATGACCTCCAAATATTTGGAAAGCCATTCATCAAATGCCACTGATTTGTGTTATATGTGTTAGAACTTAAGACAGAATGCCCCGCAACCAGCATGCAAAGAGTTTACTATAGGGCCCTGGTCTTAAACTCCCCACCCAAAAAAGGTGGTGCTGTTACATTTTTCCAAATTCGACTTGAAGAATTGATGATATCTCTGCAAAACATGAAGGTATGCTATGCTTTTGGTCTCATTTTAAAGCTAAAGAACATTAGGTTAAAGAGGACCTTAATGTTGAAGCTGTTAAGAATAAAGGTATGATTGGGAAACCGGTACTATCTTTACGATGAATTGTAACCGGCGGAAAACCAGTATTTTTGCGTGGATGAATCGGCCTCCGGCCTCGTTCTTGCACTTCAATAATGGTTTATCGCTTGGTCAATTCGTATTAAAGGGGGGTACGGTTCCCAAAATCATACCTTTATTTCTAATTCATACTGCAGTTCATGATAAGGAAGAAAATGGAACTTCAATGACTTCTACAGGTGGTATTGATATTTTCGCTCAATTAATACCAAAGTATTAAATGTTTGCTTTCAGGTATTGTTATATGGCCTCCATTTTTCTGATTAACACGTTTAAAAATATTATTTTCTCAATTATTGAGAAAAGATTTCCATTGGGAAAAGCACTTTGTTTACTCAAAAGAGAGAAAAGGGGATCCCTAGGAATTTGTTTATTGGCAACTGCACTGTTTAGATTGCACAATAGGGGAAGTGGGGGGAATTCCCCAGGTGCTAAATTAGAAACTTGTTTATGTTTTGAGATCAAAACATGCAGAACTAGGATTTCCCCCCAGAGTTTATATATGAAGTGATGTAAATCGGGTGATGAATTCCGATTGGTCAGCTAGTGTAAGGTTATGTTTATACATGAGAATGATGTAATGTTATTGTTAGAAAGGGGAATTATCTGTGAGTAGTTGTTAAATTACTATCACTGGAAGGACTCGATGCCAGCAGTTGAAATAAGAGGAGCTGAACTAGAGCTCTGATCTATACAGTATAATTTAGCTATTGTTTACACATCTACATAATGGTAGATTTGAGTCTACGCTAGTGCCAGGATTTCATATTTGGATGCCGCCAGAGCTTGATCGCTAAATTGTCTGCTGTCGTCTTTTAAGCCCAAGAGCTTCAGTTTTGGAATCAAAAGGATTCAGTTTGTGGTCCTATATGAGACATCTACAGACTGATGTTGGATAATTACCTGGATTTATTATTGTGGAACATGTGTCGTCGAGGGAAAGCCCCGTCGTCTGGAACTGCTGAACGATTACCTTTAGGACGGAGAAGATTCCCTGGAATATATTAGTCTGAGTTTTTGTATGAACATTGTGCGCTGTCCATTTTGGAGTCTTCGCTGAGAGTACATAGCATCGTTGAACTGCAAGCCTCTTTTGAACCTTAACTTAATCGTTATAAATTTGTGTGTATTGTGTAATTTTGATTTATGTAATGTTTTTGACATACCAAATTGCTTGAACCAAATCAAGTAAAATCATTACAACTGTTTTATTATATATAATTCCGATCACTTGTGCACAATGCTCATTTACTTGTGTTTGAAAGGTATTTCTGACCTTAGGCGTCCACGAGACGTCATAACAGAATCTTATTTGTGAAAAGGCATAACCCCACACAGTTATACATTTTCTAGAAGGAAATTTGATGAGGAATTCAAATCTGAAGCGAAAATAAGTGTAGGGGCAATGGGGGGTGAGATATGGCTCTTACAAGAAACATATTTTTGTGTTCCTTGAAAGTAAAATGTTTTCAACCATAAAGTGCTTCTACTTCACCCTACCCAATTTTCAGTGGCATATTTGAATTCCTCATGAAATTTCCTTTTAGAAAATGTATACTTTTGTATAGGTAGGGTGCATACTTCTGATGTTATGCTAACTTAAAGCGCGATAGATGCGATTTTCTTAGGTGGCGAGTTCAAGACACATGGCCTCAGGTCAACCAAAATGGGGCACCTTTTTGCTCATAACATTCAAACGATTTCACGGGGTAAATGAGAAAAATAATAGCTTTCTTCAGATACCAAAATTTTTACCACTTCTGCTAAAGTCTGGTGTTCTGGGGGACTAAGTAATTAGTGATAGGGCCATGGCCCAGCGGAAAGTTGTCACTAAAAGTTTCAATATGCTTGTGGTGGCAAATGCAGTTATGCAGTTCAGTCCAATACCTATATCAAATTAACTAATGTGAGTACTAGTGAATGATATTACTAACTGTGCCACAAGAAAGACTTTCTTGGCACCTAAGCGTTTTTAAGAGCATTTTAACTGTCAGTCCGATGTGCAGATCTAGAAAGTCATATACATACATGCCTATCATAGTCAGTTGTAATAAGATTAGAATGTAAACCACTGTGTTTCCTAAGTTTTCTTAAGCTTGTACCCTAGACTGGGCATCATTGGAAAATAGTATCTGAATACTGAATGATCAACTCATGCTGATTAAAATGTAAATGAAATGTGTGTAATACAGATGTGCAAAGGCAACAGGACTACTCTGTACTATATACTTTGTTCGCTCTCAAGTTTGAGGGTGACGTCATGACGCGTTTATATTCTCTCTAGCATTTCGATTGCACTGCCTTTGTTCGCGAGCATAAATGCTGCAATTCAAAGGTCGGCGCATGCCGCATGCGCTTCTAGGGTGCAAAAACCTAACACTGGGGCTCACGTGACTCCCTCAAACTGAGATCGAACAGAGTATAGGGGTGGATGGCGTCCTTCCAGCACTTAGTCCCCAATTGGTTGTCTACATCTGTGCAGTGCTATCATAACCGTGACACACTTTATGGCCTCGTACTTATATGCGTGGCTTTGTGCACGCGTGTAAAAACTCCATCACTTTAGGCCAATGCTCGCGGTTTACTGGTGGACCATCAAATATCGCGCTGGTGAGTCAAGCTGCGCGGAGGAAGGGAGAACGAGTATAATAAGATTGGTTTCTTTTACTTAATTGGGCGGATGAACCTGCCCTGATAGGCTGATGCCTGGAATCATGCCATGTGTGGCAGCCTGGAGAAAAACAAAGGCAATGGTTTTTATTAGATTTCATAATCGGCAAATGGGAAATTAGATTATTAGTTTCTGGTTACCCTGTTCGGAAAAAAGAGAGGTCACTATTTCATTATCAGCCCCAATCAATACTTTTATAACGAAAATATTCCTCACAATTAAGTCATTCCCTTCATACCAGACCTAACACATCAAGTTCAAAATGATTTGAATATCCTTTTGGATTGGAGATGATGAAAAAAACAGGTATTTTTTTAATGCGTTTTTGTCAAAATTTTGATTTCATACATGTACTCTCATCAAAGGCTCATGGCCCACAACATACCAATTTTGGTCTAATGAAAAAATAGTATAAAATAAATGTTTATGATCAACTTTTTCATTCAGATCAGAGCTTCATTTTCACAGAAACAAATATAATACATTGGTCCTGACCGCATGTGTCGCCTGCCACTCGTGGTTTATAAATGAGGTCCGGATATGAACCTTTGCCCTTTGTAATTGGTAAACAATTTGACCTCATAAACAAACGAGAGTCTGCAGTAATTTCTCCCATAAACAGTTTGGGTCCAATTGAAACTTCAACATTTCAATAAGGTCATTTAAATTTTTACCTATCTTACAACTGACCTCACATGACCTTTGACCTTCGGTATTTGCCTTTGACTTCATCACAAAAGGGATCCAATGTTGTTGCACCTATGACATTTAAAGTGACAGATGGAATTTTTTAGGATTTTTCAATTTCTCTCCAATTTCATTCACTGAAGGATTATCGGTTGTAGACCACCTACGAGAACGTTTCAAAGGTTTATTGGACAAACGTGCAAAAGAAACCCGCAAACCTTGTTTTTGAACTTGCCTGCTATCGTAATCGATTCCCATAGAAAACGTTCTCTGACTTTCTGTCGTGCACGACAAACTACTACATCATCATCCTTATTACATAAAGATGGCAAACGCCTTTGGGCTTATTCACTTCAGGTGTGATGAATAATTGGGTAGCATGCCAAATATGTAAAAAATACATCGGTCCTCGGACCCTTGTTCTCCTTCCTTCGCGGTTAGTGAATGATAGACCTAACATGACGCTTTGACCTTGAATGTGACCTTTGACCTCATCCAACAATGAGGGATCCCATGTTGCACAGGTTTGATTCAAGTTTGGTCCAATTGAAATTAATTTTCATTTGGGTCAATTTACCATTTTCAGCCATTTTACAACTTGACCTCACATGACACTTGACCTTGACATGGACTTTGACCTCATCAACCTGAGGGATGCCAATGTTTGCCACCTTATGATTCAAGTTTGGTTCCAATTGAAACTTCAAATTTCATTTGAGGTCAATTTTACATTTTCAGCCTATTTTACAACTTTACCCTCACAGACCTTTGACCTTTTTGGCATGAGACCGTTGACCTCATCAAAAAGTGGGGGATGCCAAGTTGCACCTGGACCCAATTTTGTTTAATCCATCAAAAATATGTGGATATTACATGCAAATGTGAACCCTTTTTCACAACAGGACATCATCAAAAAACGACAACTACAGTGGACAAAGTGAGCCCTATGTGTATTCCTGCCTAGGGGCAGGCGACACAACAAAGTGATCCCTTGTGTTTCCTGCCTTAGGGCGGCGGACACAAAAAATGAATAAGCCAACAAATCTACGGCTACATGTTCATACTACAACCTACACACAGAAGTCTTTTTGGGCGAGGGTAGCCTACGGGCTACCCCGCTTATCGCTGGGGTTTTGACCTACTTTTCAAATAGCAGTGTTCGCAGAAAATATTCGTGCCGTTATATCCTCTAAAAATTACATGTATGATAGTTTATGAAATGTTGTGCAATTTTACCTCATATGGATATACTCTTTAAGATGGCCTAGCGAAAACACGAACGTACATTTCACAAAAGATATTGTGCAAAAGAGTAGACATACCAAAGCGGTCACACTTACACACACGCTTACCGTCGTGAGCGGTTTGCATTAAAAACACGAGGGGTAACAACTAAAATAAAAACATGAAATATAGGAGGGCGTAACAGTCAACAGGGGAGTGCGGCCAAGAAATCCCAATTTGACATCGCCATTGGCTAACACGTTAAAAACGAAATATTGACGAAAAAATTATGAAATTTAGATATGTTGGTCAAGGAATATTTTTATTTGTAATTTTTACAGTGATTTGCTGGTTAACAGCGTCTTTTAATCGTTATGAGTGCATTGAATTAAGGTGGATTAAATGTTGGCACCACATGAGGAAGTCGTGGGCTATATTATCTGTGGACGAGATACAATAATAGCAAGTAAGAGGCAAATCTCATGTAATTGTATGTGAAGGTATTAGTAAGTGTTGCTTATTTTGTAAGAATTTAATTGAGCCAACGGTCATAAGTGGGGGCAGTTGGGGTTTGACACCCACCTTTTTATTTGACCCCACCCTTTTTACTGATACACCCTTTATACTGAAAATTTCGGCCACACTTTTACCATTCACAAGCAAGATTTGTGATTACCAGTACTGGTTAAACAGTAACATAAACTTCCATCACAGAAATTGCCATTTCTCGTTATAATAAAAGTGACAATTATCTATATCGTATTATATAATTTATTTTTTGGTGGGCCCCCCCCCCCCCCCCCCCCAGGAAATATCCAAATTAGCAAACAGAGGTACACGAAGAACGATAAACGATTGACCAACCACCGATAAAACAATGATTTTAAAACTGATGCTAGATTGGAGCTCCCGGCCGATGAGAGATTGTAAACATGATTTGTGAGCTCGTGAGGCTGTTGCAAAATCGAGCGAGGCTGGCCAGGGAAGCGATACACACATTTATGCGAGCAAGATGAAGAAGGGTATTAGTATTATGTTTAATTGTCTACCAGGAATTTAGGCCACCCTTTATATTATCTCCACGCTTTATACAAGTCCACCTGTTTAGTGGAAAAAATGTCAGCCCCCACCCTTTTGCATTTTCAAGATTTTGAACAGGCAC
>JAMKCH010034893.1:0-20886 GCA_023653785.1 Ophioderma brevispina
TTAAATGATCCAATGTGTTGAAAAGATACAATGTTATTGTCCAATTCCACAAGGATTCAGGAAGGTATATTTTGATACTATGTACAATGAAAAAGTTTAGAGTTATAGGCTAAACAAACAGCAAAAATCAATAACAAGAGGTCAATTTCAGTGTACAGGGGGTCAATTTTTTAAGGTGACTCCGATTGGATAAAAAATGGTTGCCAATTATTGGTGGAGCTCATAGGATCAAAATTCGAGATAAAGGTTGATTGGGGAACCGGTACACTCTTTACGACGAATTGAAACCAAGGCCGATACCATATTTTAAGTGGAAGGAACGAGGCCTGGAGGCAGAGTCTCACGCAAAAATAAGGTGTCGCCGGGTTCAATTGTAGTAAAGGGTGTCGTAAAGAGAGTACCGGTTCCCAAAAAACAACCTTTATTCTCATTCTTAAAATCTTTATCATTTAAGGTTACCTTTAACCCAATTTCGCCAAACGATGGTTGACGGCTTAAATACAACAAGAAAGGACTGCACCACCCAGTGACAACAATCGAACAACCTGTGGAACGCAATGATTCATACGCAACCGTAGGCAGGCGCTGCGCAGAAAGCTAAGCAAAAACGCCGGTATGAACGCGAGCGCTTAACCTTAAAAATAACTTCAATACACAGCGCGTACTCCTGGGTAAATAAAACGCAATTAAAACCGGGCATCAACCAATGAAATGCTTAAATTTTAAGATGTTTAAGAATAAGGAATAGTTGAGTTGTCTCAAATGCTGCTAAAGTCGGAGGGAAACAGGTAAAGCCTTGAATGCAATCGACCTTGACCTTCTTGCCCCCTAACATCGGTAACAATTATTTTAGAGAGTCAAAATATACTTATTTTTATTCTATGAACTCCACAAATAATTTGCACCATTTTTTATCCAAATCGGAGCAACTTTAAAAATTTGACCCCTGTAACAACTGGAATTGACCATTTTTATTGATTGTGCTGTTTTTAGCCTAAAACTCTTTAACTTTACATTGTAGGTAGTACAAACTATACCTTCCGATCCTTGTGGTAGGACAAATAACATGGTATACTTGTCAACAGGATTGGGTCAATTTAAAAATTTGACCCCATGTACAAACTTTGTTTTTGGCCCTATCCTTAAGGCACCGTTTGTGACACTTAAGAATCACATTTCAGGGGTACCTGTAAGTCTGCAACATATTTAATCACTCCAAACCTTTCTTACTTGAGATGTGTTACAAATGTCTGCTAGCTCCTGGGTAGATATCTAACCTAATGGAACATTTTGTAATGATGACACCAAGTATGACATCAATACAGGAGAGAACCTTCTCAGCTTACACGCCGAAATAGCATAAGTACAGGAATAATATGCAACAAGGAAACATGATAAAAATAGGAAAAATATGGATTGCGCTAAAAGATTGCACATTCGAAATTGCACAAGCAGAACAGTTGAAAAAAGAGGACATCATGAAACAAAGTTAAGGCGGGATGGCCCGATTTAAGAGTATAAATTTTCCATTCTTGATAGACTGGCATTCACCCTAAAACCCTAAGCTTTCACCGGTAAATGAGAAAAAATAGTAGCCTTTCTTCTGATACCAAAATTTTGACCACTTCCAGTAAAATCGGGGGTCCCTGGTGACGAGGGTATTAGCGATTGAGACGATGGACTTTAAAGCACACCACAAAATGACATGTACAAAAGATTTTAATACCACATGCAAAAAAACAAAGAAAGCATAGAACTATTGATCCATGAAAGCACTTTAGTAATACTTTTAATTCACAAATAAAAACACATACTGGTTCTTTACAAAACCAATATTTAAAACATTAGTAATTACATAAAATAACAAAAAAGCATAAAACGTCACAGAGTCATAAAATGCAGTTCAGTCATACTATGTAATATACCCAAATTGAAATACATGTAAACTTATAAACAGAAATGAGTATAGCAAACTGCGGCATAGGTCACATTAGTTAATTATACAATTCAGTTATATGTATGAAAGATTTTGATAATTGTAGAGTGTATTACATATAGTGCTGATGTTGAACCAAATAACAAAAGGTTTATGAGACAATTGGCGGACTTCGTGAGTCATGCAGTACAACACTTCAAAACTTCAAATTCAATTGAAAATTGATATTAAAAATTGAAAATTTATATTAGGTGTATTTAGCAATGGTGACTTGAAAGATGAAATGAAAAAAAGAAAGAATTTCACTGATTTAATGGCTATGACTAGTGATGGACGCATGCTCGCGAATCCTCCTGTACTTTGCTTAACGCAATCCGTCATTATGAGAAACACCACATTGGCGATATTCGAAACAATCCGCAAATAGGCGTACATCAACTTAGATTTGAGTGTTGATGTATTTAAATATAGACGGATGTTGTGTCCATAGTCAAAGTTTGCCAATTTGAATGTCAATATCTAATAACATTTCCCAAATATCAAATAATTTACCAATTACAATAATCTTACAATATCAAATATAATATTCATCGTAATCATGATCATAGCCTATACAGGAATAATTATTACAACAAGAAACATAACAAAAAGTAAAGGGCCCCAAAATGGAGCCCTGTGGCACACCAACACTCACCGGCAATAGATCCGAGCTGACGTTGTCAATTACAGTACATTGTTGGTGGTTACTAAGATAGTTCAAAAACCAATTCCATTCATTACCTATGACACCATGATGTTTTAACTTAGATAGAAGCACCTGATGGTTTACAGTGTCAAACGCCTTTTTAAGATCTAAAAAAACAGCGCCGGTAATATCCCTATTATCCATGTTATGGAGTAAGTAATCAGTTACATCGGTGATTGCAGTCAAGGTGGAGTGCTGCTCTCTGAAGCCTGATTGGTTTTTACACAGAAGTGTGTTTGTTTGTAGATGATCATAGACCTGTTTGTGAATGGCCCTTTCAAGGATTTTAGAGATCACGGGTAACACTGATATGGGCCTATAATTGCCACAATCAGTTTTTGAACCATCCTTAAAAATAGGAGTAACCATTGCTATTTTCCATTCAGTGGGTATGATGGCAGTGGATAATGAAAGATTCATGATATGGGTTAAAGGTTTTGCAATCTGATTAGCACCTGCCCTAAGTAACCGCGAACTCAGGCCATCAATGCCAGTGGCTTTAACTCCAAAAGTTGTTAATTGCTTGAGAACATAATCAATCTCAATATCAACAAACTTGAAGGGTTTGTCATCATAGCTCAAAAAATCAATACTTTTACAACTGGTGTCGTTATCAAACTAACGGGCAAGTTTTTGGCCTATTTCAACAAAAACTCTGTTGAAATTATTAGCTACTTTTTGGGGGTCTGACAGGCGCTTACCATCCACAATGATTTCTTTAACATTATCTTTGTTTTTTGTTGGCAAAAGAGATCTAATTGTTTTCCATAACATCTTACTATCGTGCTTGTTCCCTTCAATAGTGTTGGTATAGTAAAACTTTTTAGCCACCTTTATCGTGTTTTTGACTTGATTTCTAACACTGCGATATATATCCCAGTCCTTAGCACTTTTGGATTTAATTGCTACCTTTATAGTAGTCACGATCCTTTGATAGAGACAACAACTCATCATTAAACCAAGGGGGCTGGTTACCTTTGATACGAACTTCAATAAACGGGGCATGTTTGTCACAAATCGCAATAAATTTCTCTTTAAATAAACTCCAAGCTGCATCCGGGTCATTTGCCTGCAAAACAGAATTCCATTTGGTGCTATTCAGATCTTCTTGAAAAGAGTCATTATTAAACTTACGATAAGTTCTAGTTCTAATGGTTCTAGGTTTACCTTTTATGGGACGAGCTTTATATGTCATATAGATCAGATTATGGTCAATAAAACTCACAGGTATATTACCTGATGTGAACATTTTGTTAATACATGACACAAGTATTACATCAATACAGGAGGAACCCTTCTCAGTTACACGCGTCGGGTGTCAATAACATTATGTAACTGAAATTGCTGACATAATTGTTTCCTGATCTTCGCAGTTTTAGGTTTGTAAAGATCAAGATTTAGATCACCATTCACAACTATGTCACTGTTGCCTGCTTTTTGTGTAACATCAAGAAGATGTTCATTGAGTAAAGACAGAAATGCGACTTTTGATGACGGGGGTCTATAAATAGTACCAACAAGTAAAGGTTTGCTTTGCTTTAGGTTAATTTCAACCCAAGTTGATTCAATTGACTCATGTTTTACTCGATTGCTAAAAAGCAGGTATTTGTATTTTTGGACTAAACATTTTTAAAATAGTCCATATGGTACCGCATATACTGACATAATTGTTTCCTGATCTTCGCAGTTTTAGGTTTGTAAAGATCAAGATTTAGATCACCATTCACAACTATGTCACTGTTGCCTGCTTTTTGTGTAACATCAAGAAGATGTTCATTGAAGATGTTCATCAAGAAGATGTTCATTTCGCACAAAGTGCATATTTATTTGCAAAATATACGTACCGTATTGTCTATAAAAAAACGCTGCGTTCTAATAAACGCCCCCTAAAAATACAAATAATTAACAATCACGATTGCAAAGTTGGCGGCAAATTTGCCGGCCTGAAACTCGCTAATATGTGCACAACTTACACATTATTGTCAAATAATTATTGGCAAATTAAAGTGTATATACGTTTGACAATTTGAGATTTTCAGAGAAATTACATCTCTCCATGTAAAAGGTTGTTAAACGGACCATTTTAGTGAACATAAGCTATTTCGTACAACTGCGGATGCAGACATTGTTGCCATGCCTTTGAACCCGTTCAAAAGATATCCTTTTTGTGCAGGAGCACCGGGCATCGGTGCTGGCTATGATTACAATGGAAATATAAACGGACATATGACCAAATAATAAATTACCTCTATTTGAAAAATCATGCCCCTGGGGCGTTAATTACAGACAATAATGTTGTTCGCTTTCGTGCAAAATGGGACGAACGTTCGCAACACCGTTTTCCCATTTATAACAAATGATAATTCAATTTCCTTTGGTGTATGCTATCGTAAAAAACGGCGTACGATTTCCCGAATATACATTCAATTTAGTACATTGTTAATTCTTATTCGAACGAATTTGAACGAACAAGCGCACTCGTGTTTTTCTTTCAATTTCTGTTCATTCGAATTCGTTATGTGCAACCGATTTCCGCCTCAATGTGTTTTCATATTTAGTCATGCATACCTCCCTTGTTTTATGTCTAAGCTTCGTATGAGCTTACACTTACTTTTACAGTATATTTTACTGGCAGCAATTCTCCCGACAAATTACCATAACAAATGAAGTATCCTGCAAAAATTACACACACACTGGCCAAAAGTATTGCAACATGCAGAAAACGAAACTCATAATCACAAGTTGATTCACCGTGGATTCTTGACCACACATTACGTAATGCCAAAGTTGTGTTTTTCATTCGGATGTTATTCCTCAGAATCTAAGAGGGCGAAAAACGTTTGATTTCGATTTGATTGTCATGTTCCCTAAATATGGCGGACTAAAGGAAACCCGGATGATAACAGAAGGAATACAGATGAATACAGAATTTTAAACAGTAATCTTGAAAGGTCAGGAGTCCCAAAAATGCCAAAACATTTGCATTGCAAATATTATTTACAATACCGATTGGGCTTAATTAGAAGATGAAAGTAAATTATTATCTTGCCTGGTTCAAAATCCGTTTCTTCTGCCTCGTCAATCGTCTGCAGTTTATACTCCTGGATCCCTTTCTCAAATAAAGCGCACTTCATTTCTCGCTCATCTCGGTTAGCAGTGTCGTTATCGTTTCCTTGCAATGGGAACGAGGCTACTAAAGTGAAATTCCTTTCTGCATTGTCATCCGTTTTTTCTGAGAGTTTCGTCAATTCGCTTTTCTCGCGGACTGGTTTCCGTCTGATAGTTCTACGTCGTTTCTTATGACGCCCGTGAGTGGATTTTCCTAATTATAAAGGGAATGTGTGATTCGATTATTTTTTCTAAATTTAAAACGTTCTGATATTAGATGCTATATTTACCATTTAAAAAAAATAAGCCTATAGAATTTTTTCCACTTTGACATTTCAACATTATTCATTACATTCTACTACTTCTACGGTACTACACGCACATATTATTATTAAATCAAAAGCTACCCAATTATAGCGTCTGTAAACTCAAGTGAAATTTACGTCCAAACCCGGTGTAAAGAAACTGAGTGTCCCCCATGAGAGAGTGTCCTAGCTACCATAGCAACATGTACGGAATAAACCGTGACCTTGTAGACGAGGCCATTTGGGTAAGTGCTGAAACAAATGATGCATACAGCACTCAATAGAAAACACAATAGACAGATGAGTGGTAGGACACTCAGTCACACGGACACTTAGCGAGTGAAAACAACAACTGATGCCACATGCTATCTCTCGGACTCAAATATCTCTTTTCTTAAGCAAAATTAAAAGAGGTCATCGGGAGACTGTTTGTGCATTAGGATTGCAGGAATCTTTTTAGATGCATGGTTTCTTCCATCGATTGGTTTTCGTATAATTATTGCAAACAAATGGCCGATGAAGTATAGCTTACCCAAGGGGGTGAAACCCATTCAAAACCAGTCGTCCGTGCTGGGCGCTGACATTTTGAGTGCACGGAATAATTATTAGTTTGGGTGCTTGTATACACACATAATGTCAATTCGATACAAACAATCCGGCAAAATATCAGTTGATGGATTTTGGGTGCTATTGGGTGGTTAAATTTTGTCCTACCCATGGCCACACAACGAATGAAATGAACGTCAGTCGTCTTGATTTATATAAACCACCTCAATGAATACATCTTTTCACCTAAGCGCGCATTGCATTATGAGAAAAAAGAGTATCTGAGCACAATGATCCAGGTACACTATTATTACACCTGGCCACCTCTAACACATACATTAAAAAAAAAAAAAAAAAAAAACTACGGTACTACACGCACATATTATTATTAAATCAAAAGCTACCCAATTATAGCGTCTGTAAACTCAAGTGAAATTTACGTCCAAACCCGGTGTAAAGAAACTGAGTGTCCCCCATGAGAGAGTGTCCTAGCTACCATAGCAACATGTACGGAATAAACCGTGACCTTGTAGACGAGGCCATTTGGGTAAGTGCTGAAACAAATGATGCATACAGTACTCAATAGAAAAGACAGATGAATGGTAGGACACTCAGTCACACGGACACTTAGCGAGTGAAAACAACAACTGATGCCACATGCTATCACTCGGACTCAAATATCTCTTGTCTTAAGCAAAATTAAAAGAGGTCATCGGGAGACTGTTTGTGCATTAGGATTGCAGGAATCTTTTTAGATGCATGGTTTCTTCCATCGATTGGTTTTCGTATAATTATTGCAAACAAATCGGCCAATGAAGTATAGCTTACCTTTCGGAAGTTTTGTCTCGTTGACTTCAGCAATTATTTTATTATTTTTCTTGGCTTCCTCTTCAGCAGCTTTTTTCAGATACATAGTTTTCGCAATACTTTCCTCATATTTTTTATTCAAAATTTCCGCGTATTTTTTATTTTCAATCTCGGCTTGATTGTGGCTAAAGAGCGTCCACGTCACTAACACAGTGAGAACATACAACCGCGTCATGGAATTGTAAAAACAGGCGTGTGCTTCATCAGTGTGTACAAATAATACAAGAATTGTCTGGCCTGTGAACGCTGTGAAGAAAATTTGAACGCAATGGAAGGCACATATGAATGGGTTGCTCCAAATAAGCGTCAAATACATTATGACAGAGAACCAACCGCAGAGCTTCGCTGTTTCGATCAAAATTGTTGGGTCCCCGCTGTGAAATGCCGATGTTATCTGCATCTTACACAACGCTTAATGAAAATATTTGAAGAAGTTTCTTTTTGCAAAGATCATGATGCATGAATCCTTTTTCACTGTATTGTTATTTTGGTCGGATTGCGCGGTACCCCGAATACACATCAAAAGCGTCCGGTGGGAGACGCAGCGCGTAGCAGCTCGCTATATGCGTCCTATGCGTGACTTTCGCGTACGCGTACGTGCTCGGGTGTATGGCCCGATCAAGGTCCGAATATGATTTCTCCCTTACGTGGATACCCCGGGTGGAAACATAATCATCAAAAACATCTAATTTGAGTTAAATCAGTCCAGCCGTTTCTGGACATAAAATTTCACTGGGGTAATGAGAGAAATATGAATTTTCTTATAAAAAATTCAATTGATGGAGTAAAGTGAGGGAGCGGGCGAGGTTGTCGATCGTCCCGTCCCAGTGCTGAAAATAATTAATACGATTTACTGCGCCTAGGATAGAGGCTAACATTAAACAAAAACAATTGAAAGAAAAAAGTTGTTTTCAGTGTGTGACCAAATTGCGAATTTAATTTTTAATCCATTATTTTGTTTAATTTTATGTATTTATTATTTTCCTGAATGTATTTTTTCAAAGAATTATGTTGGTGGCCAAACAGATGCAAAGTACGTGTCTCAAAACAAATAATGGTCGATTTTCATAAAAACAGTGCATTTCGAGATATTTTTATCTTTGGTCAATAAAACTTTTAAACTACGTTTTACTGGATCAAAACGGTAATATTTTGACAGGAGCTAAATTTGGGCATATATAGTTTAACATGCCTTCCATTTTCTTTTCTACGAGATATTTGCCTTCAAACATCGAAAATTGGCATAAAATTGATGTCCGAAACACTACATCAAAATTATTTAAAAAATGAAAAATACTTAGCAGCCTGAATTCGCCCGAATATCAATGTTGTTTTATTTTATTTTTTATTTATTGAAATTATGTAATGATGTTGTATTCTCGGTTTATATATCTCTGAAATACAAACATTTGTATTTTTGTACTTTGGTAAAAATTCTATAGGTATGCATCTTATGAAGGTAAACATAATGCGGCAGTTAGAAATAGTGTTTTTCTTCAGCTCACAATGCTTATTAAAAATTCTAAGAAATGTTGAACTTTTTTTTAAAATGCGACCTTTTTAATTAAGGAAGTGTATTATGTTATCCACATTACGGTGAATTTGTTTTATTTACACCAACTATAAATTGGTCATGGAATGATATGGGGTGATTTAAATGTATCTTTATAAAAAAAATAAGTAAAAGGCTCTTAATATTTCTTTATTATCTGATTATGAGTACTAATTTTCAGGCGAAATTCAATATTTAAGGATAACGTAATAAACTAAACAAATAGGAGCATATTTCAATTAGCTACTCAAACTTTAAATTCATACAAATGAAAATTTAGTCCCAGTAACCTCTCTGATAATGTCATCAGTTGGCATTTTTTGTTGCTTTAAAATTTTTAATAACGTAATAAACCTTATTATTTTGCTGTACAAAATATTGTGTGCATACTGTGCAGAAACGTACATGTGTTATTGGCAAAATTATTTGTCCCGTAGATATTAAATACTTAACTTAAATGTTTAAAACAAAAACATACAATTTTGAGAGATTTTTTTTTTGGTTGTGTCTTACCTCCAAAATACACTGTTTTCATAAAAATTGATCATATTGATTTTGGGAACATAAATCATTAATTTAAATCACCTTTACAGAATGTTACTGATGAAGTGTTTTCCTTCGTGTGCGCTTTTCGTCAGAAATTAAAAACAAAATACTATTCTATTGGACACAGTTTACCAGTCAATTTGACCCAGCAGAAGAGAGATAAAGAGGAAATGGCGTACATTATCTTTGAGAAAAATGTGCGTGCGACTTATCAAAAAAAAAGATTCGGTTAATTTATTTTATATTAGTTCTTGGAAGAAATAGCATATATCCTCAACTTCGCGTGAAAATAAATAACAAAATACTGCGTTTTCTCTGTGTAGAGTTCGCTGCAAATTAACACGTCACTACGGCGTTGCTAAGTTTGCTCCTTCTACAGTGACAGGTTCAAATCCTTTTTTTTTTCCAATCCTCGAGCCAACCCTCTTCACATACTTTCGAGTTGCAGGGTGATCCAAGACGTACGCAAGTGTTTGCTGAACTCGTATCTTCTTTTTCTTGTCAATCTTTCCTGTTGGTAAAAAAAAAACAATAAACAGCTTGGATGTATAAAATATAATTGGAACATTTAAAAGAGATAGGCCCGTACAACTTAAATCTGACTTAAAACTACCATTTTTATAGCACATGAAAGACAAACAACTCTAAACAGCTTTGATAGTCTTCGTGTACTTTAGTTTCCCAATATTCAGCAGTAACAACTATAGGAAAGAGCCAAAATTTAGAAGACATCATCATCATCGTCGTCGTCGTCGTCCTCATCCTCCTCATCATCGTCCTCATCATCACGATCGTCGTCATCGTCATCTCATTCTCATTGTCATCACCATTCTCATCATCATCGTCGTCGCCGTCGTCATCGTCATCCTCCTCATCCTCCCCGTCGTCATCGTCATCTCATTCTCATTGTCATCATCATTCTCATCATCATCGTCATCGTCACCCGTCGTCGTCACCGTCTTCGTCATCGTCATCATCATCATCATCTTTATGCCTATTTTCGCATATAAGTAGGCCTATAGCTAAAAATAGAAAAAAAACATGGAGTTGGGCCTTTCTTCCATTCAAACCAGTGGCGGATTTAACCCGGGGGGGGCCACTTGTATTCAAAGGTGGATATGATGCGTGAACATGGACTTCCAAAATGCACCCTAAACACGTATTTCCACCGACTAAAAATTATACCCTAAACAAGTATTTTTGTCTGATTTTGCTACACTAAAGAAGTATTTTTGTAAGTTTTGCTACCCGAAACAGCTAAGCAATGCATTGTGTCGTTAATATACCTTTATTATCTTACTTAGCTTTACAATATTTTTGATCTCTGCTTAATTTGAGTATTACACGTACATCACAATTTAAAAAAAAAAAAAAAAAAAAAAAAAAACAATAAACAGCTTGGATGTATAAAATATAATTGGAACATTTAAAAGAGATAGGCCCGTACAACTTAAATCTGACTTAAAACTACCATTTTTATAGCACATGAAAGACAAACAACTTTAAACAGCTTTGATAGTCTTCGTGTACTTTAGTTTCCCAATATTCAGCAGTAACAACTATAGGAAAGAGCCAAAATTTAGAAGACATCATCATCATCGTCGTCGTCGTCGTCGTCCTCATTCTCCTCCTCATCGTCCTCATCATCACGATCGTCGTCATCGTCATCTCATTCTCATTGTCATCATCATTCTCATCATCATCGTCATCGTCACCCGTCGTCGTCACCGTCTTCGTCATCGTCATCATCATCTTTATGCCTATTTTCGCATATAAGTAGGCCTATAGCTAAAAATAGAAAAAAACATGGAGTTGGGCCTTTCTTCCATTCAAACCAGTGGCGGATTTAACCCGGGGGGCCACTTGTATTCAAATGTGGATATGATGCGTGAACATGGACTTCCAAAATGCACCCTAAACACGTATTTCCACCGACTAAAAATTATACCCTAAACAAGTATTTTTGTCTGATTTTGCTACACTAAAGAAGTATTTTTGTAAGTTTTGCTACCCGAAACAGCTAAGCAATGCATTGTGTCGTTAATATACCTTTATTATCTTACTTAGCTTTACAATATTTTTGATCTCTGCTTAATTTGAGTATTACACGTACATCACAATTTAAGGTTTTAGTAAAAAACATACCCTTTTTTCCACATTTTGCTGTTTTTGACACCCTAATCAATGTACGCGCGTACATCGCCTGTTGGAAAAAAGATACCCTTTTTACGTGTTTTCTTGTTCACGCATCATATCCACCTTTGAATACAAGTGCCCCCCCCCCCGGGGGATTTAAGGAATAGGACCCTGTCAACAGCTTAAGGTGGGGCGCCCTTTAGCGTAAAGAAGCAACGCAATATCGCACTTTAGTGCAACTAAGGTGTGTCCGAGGGGGCCCTGAGAGCAATATTTTAGGGGGGCCCTGTCAGCAGCTGCTGACACTGCTGACTCTTAAATCCGCCACTGTCAAACCATAACTGATTTTCCCACAGATATAGAAAAGGAGATCCCGGTCTGGCCGCCATTGCATGGACGCGCTATTGGGGGTATTCGTAAATGTTCGCAAATGCATTTTACGCGTCTCGGAATCTTTCGTTAGCGTATGCGTTGACAGCATCTTCAGCGTTAACTTGCAAACGCGTGTCTGTGATACGCACCCGCATACATTCGTTACATTATTTTTCACCGTTTCATGATGCTGGCGCCTTTGTATTTTGCATGTCGACAAAAAAGCATCGATTGTTAATTTTGATGATAATTATCAAAAAATTATAGAGTTCATACTGTAGAGAAGCTGTGATTGTGCGAGGTCCGGCCCGGTTTCAGTCTGGGTCGTCGACATGTTTTTCACATAATCAGCGGTCTTTTCTTGTCTAGAGTCGGGCCAGAGCTAAATTACGTTTGGATAGGGAAAGTGATATGAAGGAAAAAAAGTACAAAACTAAGTTATGTCAGCAATCCTCTATAAAGTTCGTTCGTTCGTTCGTGCAAGTCCAAATTCACAGTGGAAGATCCGTCTTTAGCCAGCTGACAGTTTCATCATCCAGGTTGATCAGGCCCGGGATTCCTCTTGGGGACTTGTAGACCTCACAGTCATCTATGATGTGGCTAATGGTTTGTGGCTCTCCACAAATGCAGTTTGGTGAAAGTTCTACTCCGATCTTGTGGAGGAAGTTCTTTGTGCGACCAACGCCAGTTCTGAGTCTGTTGAGGTTGACCCATGCTTTCCTATCAAGGTCACAGCCTTTGGGCTTGCTAGATGGGCTGTCCACAAACTGGTAGAGTATGACCATTGCTCATACCATCTGTCATTGATCCAGGATGATCGATAGGGATACTGTGACTGCAGTGTCATGGATTGGGTAGCAAAGTGATTCCGTGGAATTCTCTGATCCTCAAAGGGTGTTGGTGGAGGGATTAGGCTACCAGGTTCATCACATTTCTTGGCGAGCTTGATCGTCTGAAGGTTCCTCCTAAGGTTTGCAGGAGCTATGCCAGACAGAATTGGAAGATATTCTACAGGCGTCGCCAAGAGGCAACCACTAACAAGTCTCATTGCATCATTCAGAACGACATCAATCTTGTGTGAATGTACACTGTGACTCCATACTGGTGCAGCGTATTCAGCAGAAGAGTATGCCAAGGCAACAGTTGATGTATGTAAGGTGTCAAAAGATGCCGGCTGCGAGCCTTCTGAGGAGGTTGACACGAGACTGCGTCTTGGCAGCGACTGCCTTGGTGTGTTGGTTGAAGGTAAGGCTGCGGTCCATTGTGACGTTGTAAAGCACAAAAACACCCGGCAAGTTGAGTCCTCAAGTATATAAAAAGGGACCGGATTTAGCGAAAATGCACTGTTGAAAAAAATTGTAAATTTTACAGTATTATACGGACGTCCATTCCTGCCAACAAAATACGGTAAAAGCGTCAGTATATTGTAAAAAAAATAAATCATAAAAACACTAAAATGTATATGTATTCGTTATAGTTATTACAGAGTTTTGAGAACGTGTATAGAATTAAAAACAAAACACTGACGCCCACTAATGTAGAACTTTTTTACATTGTGTACCCGTAAAATTTACAGTTTGTTGTAAAAATCTACAATCAAAACCTGGTCAAAACCTATAAAATTTGCATTACCGTATTTTGTTGACAGAATGGATGACTGTATAATACCGTGAAATTTACATTTTTTACTGTAAACTGTATTAGCAATTCACAATAGTATATTTGATATTTACATTATTTAAAATGAATAAGAGCGACAGTTTTAAATTTAGTCATGATAGGCCTGAAAATCTTAACATAAAATACACTTTGCTGTATTTCCAAATACCCGCAAAATACGGTATTCTATAGCCTTTTTATACTATGTGACGGTAAATTTCAGGGTAATTTTACACTGTACACTGTTAAACAAATTTCCGTAAATTTCTGGCAGCAGTATTTCCAGACATTTTTAGGGTAAATTTACAGAAATTTCTGTCAATTAACGGAACTTTGACAGTAATTTTACAGAAATTTGTCTCATATTACGGAAAAAATGTGTATTTTAACAGAATTTTTCCGTAATTTAAAATTACGGAACCAAAAAAAAAGTCAGGAAATATTGCTGCCAGAAATTTTTGAAATATTTCCGTAAATTAACCTTTTTTATGTTTTTTTGTTTTTTATTGTTATTGTTTTCTCAAACAGATTTTCCGTAAATTTACGGAAAATCTGTTTTCTTAATTTACGGAAATTTTTAACAGTGTAGGTCTACCGTCTAAGGAATTGAGTTTCTTTTCAAATAATAAGGCCCTCATGATAAAAACATTTATTGAAGTTAGGTGAACTTTGCTGAATGTACTTATATTATTTCAAATTACATAAAAGCTTTAACAGCCCGTGACACTTCCCCAAATCAAGATATCCGTTATAAACTGTATAAAAATAGATATTGCTCCGTAAATATAAATACACGTATTTACCCTAAATTTTAAGGCATTGTATACACCATTTTTTTAATTATCACGGTGTTGCTCTGCTGGGGGCGATTGTTAATGGGCCTATTCTGAATATTATTTTGGAAAAAATCCATCAAAAGCTCTGTGGCAAAGTGGGCTATAGTATATACACATAATCTTTTAGAATTATCATGTTTCATTTATTAAAGGTGGGTGACCCGATCGACAACATCGCCCCCCCCCCACACACACACACTTACTCTATCAAAATTGAGATTTTGTTATCAGAAGAAATGTCAAATTTCTCTCATGACTCATTACACGACCAATAATATGGGCTTAATCAATCCAATTTTATACCAAAAATTGTAACCAGATGCTTGTGATGACATGTGAGGGAGAAAACATTTTTTCATCATAATTGTTTTTGTTTTGTTTTTTGGTTTTTTTTTTGTTTTTTTGTCTTTATCCATCATACACAACAACATATAAAAGATTAAACATTACAATGAGGGATTATTTATGGCCCACAACCACGCCCACTCTAACCATTACAAGGTCAAATCATTAATTTCCGTGTTTTCTGTACCTTTGCTTAAATATGTTTCATAATGATTCCTTTGGTGGAACTAACGCAGGGTACCAAGTTGGTGGCATTGAAAAATAGCGGTGTTTTGGCATAAAATTTGTCATCAAACTTCAATATCTTCGTACAACTTAGTTCTCGCAGAGAAATGTATTTCAAAATCTGCTCTTTCTACCAACATTTAAAATCGCGAAATATGTACTTCAAATCCGAATTACAACGGTTAGATCGCCTCTTTCCACAGTACAATAATTCAAATCGGTGTAAAAATTACTGTTTTTGACAATAAAACCTATCATAAAAATTTAAATATTTACGTACAACTTAGTTCTCGGAAGAAAAGTATTTCAATATTGCTCTTTCGACCAACATTTAAAAATCTCCTAAATTTAGTCATCAAAATCCGAAATTTTAAAAAAAAAAAAAAAAAAAAAAAAAAAAAAAAAAATAACTAAAATAATGCAAAACATGACCAATCAATGACAATCACCATGAAATGTTAATGCAGCTGCAAAATTTTGAAAATAATTAGACGCTTGGGAACCTAAAGGCTCTTAAAGAGAAAGGTTTGCCGTATGACATTAAAAGAGTTCAAATTCACCTTGTGATGAAACTAAAATCTGAAATCTGTAAAAACCGCTCACGAAATCACTGACATTTTAATACAACTGTAAATTGTTACCAAAATAAAATGTGGGTACCCAAAGGTCTAAAACGAGGCAGAAGGTTTCACAATGCTCTTTCTCTTAAACATTGAAAATGTCTTAAATCCATTCGCTAAGCTCGCATTTAATACATATAGCATCGTTCCAAGTTCCCCTTATTTCTTTTTCTACAATACTAAAACTCTGTATAGCAAACGGACACTAACAAAACTGTAGTGGAATTTATGTATTGAAGAGCCAACTGATTTGTCCACCCCAAGATGTAGTATATATATTTTCTCGATTTCCTGAGAAAATGGTGTTATTTGAAGTACGCGTTCGAAAGTTATGGTCAGTGTTTGTATTGTTCTGTCAGATTTTTTTTTTAAGTTATAATCTTGTGCAAAATTCGTTGGGACAATTAGAGGTTCCTGACCCCGTTTTTACTACCTATGAGGGGAGTATTTTATTCGTATATGTTTTCTTTGAGGTTAACTTTATTTACCATTGTTACCTCCCCTCCCGCCCCACCAGCAATGTTGAGGTAAACATACACACCATCACTCAACAGGTACCATATCAGCCACATTGTTGATATAGGGGAGCGTGGAAAGGGTCATTATGACCAAGTGTCGCAAAAATTTCGCACAAGATTATGAACGAGTGACAAAGAAACATACAATGAAATATCTTACGGACGATTTACTTTCGCGTAGAGAAAAGTATTTCAAGGTATGCTTTTTCCCCCCCCCCCCCCTTTCTATTAACATGAAATACCTTAATTCAGCGCAGAGGCTTGCGTTTAAGCATATAGCATCTTTCGGAGTTCACCTTATTTCTTTTTCTATAATAATAATCTCCTAAATCGCTGAAATCATATTTTTAATACAGCCTGTAAATTATTGAATATAGACGTTGGTAGCCATGGTCTAAAGGGTCCAAAACCGAGAAAAGAAATTCCTAGTCGCGCACAATTAACCTATACTGTTATATTTTTGTAATTCTAGGGCTTGTGGTAGCCATATTTTGAAGTTTGCATCAGCTTGCTCGTAAAACACACGATCTGGGGTGTATCTCCCAATGCTATCTTCTTTCAACGGAAAAACCTATTCAAAAAAAGACGATGACCCAGAGAACTTATGCAAAATGAAGGAGCTAACTTTCTTCCTGGATTCCGCCATGATTGCATTCCATTGACTTCAAAGTTGACAGAAGTTCCGGCGTGGAATATGCTACTGCCATATCTCGCCTGTAATTGATACAACCAATGATTCGATGGCTTCGCAAACCGTATCATATTACCCCGTGAGATCTATCGGCCGTTGTATGGTTGTTCCATTGGAAATATAATATATATTTAGCCAATGTAAGACATGATAAGAAAAGCTCAAGTTTGTAACATATATATAGAATATAATATTTGCTGTTCCTTGAGGTTATATCATGCCTATGTCATATAATGAGCCAATCAGAGATACTGTACTAAAGGGGGTAACCTCAGGGTTTTAACAGCTGGTTTTTTATTTTGATGACTGGAAGAAATATATTTTAGACAAAATGCCTCGGCTTTATTTTTTCAAAATTAAAAACGCATTTCGCATTTTGGTGTCGAACTACCTACCGAACTTTTTTTTAAGTATTAATCATACTGCAAGATCCTACTGCACCATTAATGCATGTAACTAACAATTATCTTTTAAATGAACCCATTTAAACAAACACCTGGAAACTCAGGTGGTCACAGTCTCTTTCGCACTGCTTGGAATATAAATAAAAAAATAAAGTATGGCACTTTTCGAGAAAAAAAATGCGAGATTGAAGTTTACTGACTGACTCATACTTTTGCACCACCCTGGTCGAATAAAATTGCCTTCACCAAACGCCCGCACATCCTGACTGCTGCTACGATTGTCGAAGTGAATGAGCTTTGTTGTGAGCACATATATCGAATTATAAAATGCGCTAGGTTACTCAGAATTTGTCTTTTACCTAGTGAAAAGTATTCACTCAAAAACTGATTAGACATGGGGTTTCCGGAAGCTAGGTTTCCCAAAATTTCAGAAAGTTTCCGAGTGTAGGATAATACCCGTGTCGTCAGCCAATAAAATTAAATGAGGTATCTTTGAGTAGAAGGGCAAGAGTAACCGAAACAGGATGGGCCCTGAATAACTACGGGCGATAATAGTGTGATTAACAGTCCTGCTGCGTCTGTGAAGATTACACGATTGCGGAGCGTCCGAACTTGAAAGGTGCTCTATGTTTTTCCGAGTTACCAACCTCCTCCCCTCCGACAACAAAACACAGCCACCTTTATTGAAAAGAAAATATGGATTGAAGAATATATGGTTGTGGGTGAAATATTTGGTGGCAGTGATGATTGCTGGCCGAAATTATTTTGGCTGCAAAAAATTAAGCGTAAATTATTAGGCCTATTTTTATTTTTAAGTAAAATATTACAATCTTATTTTAGTATGCTTTTTGTTATTGATAAGGTTTATCGTGCATAAGGGTTCAGTAAGCTCGTTGTGGTGGCATGGATAAAAGTGTTTTTTAAGGAAAAGTGATTTTGGGCTAAAATTCCTAGACCCTTTATATATTTGGTATAAAACAAACCTATAATATAAATGTCAGAGATGATAGTATTGATCATGATTAAAATTGTTGGCTAAGAATTAATAAATCTTGATATTGAAGTTTTTAGGTAAAACACGTGATTTTTTGACCCAAAACACTCCTGCCACCAAATTTTTTGACAACACCCATCATTTTTTAAAATTATTTATTACTCCTTTCGAATAGAAGTGGTTGCGTTTTGTTGCTACCGAGGGGGGGTTGTCGACAATTGTGCAGTCCAAACCGCCCACTAGATGTCTCTTGAAAATATTTGGAACGGTGTACTAAGTTACGAGTTTACAATAAAGCTCTTATGTGGCATATTCGTAGATTTCGAGTAAACAGTAACAATCTCTTTTTACGTAGTGCGAAGATCATGGTGCTAAGTTTCAAGCGACATGTGGAAGGGCCTTTAAACTCTGAGTTGGACCAACTTCTGCAGGAGTACAATGCTGAGATAATCATAAAATTGCACCGGTCTTGGGGCCAGTGAAACAGCATACGACTAAGAGATTCCCTCTCAGGGTACGTACAAAGACCGATGGTACTATAATGAAGAATGGGGATGATAATTTATCTTTATCATTATAATCATCGTGGTATGGTTATGATCATGATCACATGATCGAGTAATGATCGATTATCATACTGTGTTGATATATAGAAAATCACATTTGAAGATAAACGCGGTCATTGTGTAAGCAAAATATTTTGAATTTTTGAATTGCTTTCTCCCGACCCAAATCCGGGACGCAAATGCGGCATTCTATAATTACTCTTTAAATCACAGATATAGAAAAGGAGAATCCCGGTCGCCGCCATTGTTGGCCGGCATGGGCGTGCTATTGGGGTATTCGTACTGTTCGCAAAGCTTTTACGCGCTCGGAATCTTCGTATCGTATGCGTTGACAGCAATCTTCAGCTCGTTAACTTGCAACCGTGTCTGTGGTACGCACTCACATACATTCGTTACATTATTTTTTCACCGTTTCATGATGCCGGCCCTTGTATTTTGCATGTCGCAAAAAGCATCGATTGTTACTTGTGATGATAAAGTATCAAAAAATATAGAGTTCAATACTGTAGAGAGCTGTGATTGTGCGAGGTCCGGCCCGGGTTCAGTCTGTTCTCGACAGTTTTCACATATCACGGTCTTTTCTTGTCTTGAGTCGGGCCAGAGCTAAAATTACGTTTGGATAGGGAAAGTGATATGGAATGAAAAAAAGTACAAACTAAGTTATTTCAGCATCCTCTAGTCTATAAAGTTCGTTCGTCGTCGTGCAAGTCCCAAATCACATTGGAAGATCCGTCTTTAGCCAGCTGACAGTTGTCATCATCCAGGTTGATCAGGCCCGTGATTCCTTGGGGACTTGTAGACATCACAATCATCTATGATGTGGGCTATGGTTTGTGGCTCTCCACAGATGTCCGTTTGTGAAAGTTCTACTCCGATCTTGTGGAGGAAGTTCTTTGTGCGACATCGCCGACCAACGCCAGTTCTGATTCTGTTAAGGTTGACCCATGCTTCCTATCA
Source organism: Ophioderma brevispina (assembly GCA_023653785.1). Classification (NCBI taxonomy): domain Eukaryota; kingdom Metazoa; phylum Echinodermata; class Ophiuroidea; order Amphilepidida; family Ophiodermatidae; genus Ophioderma; species Ophioderma brevispina. Next base: position 19,929 of record JAMKCH010034893.1, read on the forward strand.
AGTCCACAGCCTTTGGGCTTTCGCCAGCTGGGGGCTGTCACAAACTGCTTTAGGTTAAAGTAGAGGATGACCATTGCTCATACCATCTGTCATTGATCCAGGATGAATCGATAGGGATACTGTGACCTGCAGGTCATGGATTGGGTAGCAAAGTGATCGGACATTCTCTGATCCTCAAAGGGTGTTGGTGGGGGATTAGGCTACAGTTCATTACATTTCTTGGCGAGCTTGAATCGTCTGAAGGTCCTCCTAAGGTTTGCAAGCTATGCCATACAGAATTGGAAGATATTCAACAGGCGTCGCCAATAGGCAACCACGACCAAGTCTCATTGCATCATTCAGAACCACATCATCTTTGGTGAATGTACACTGTGACTCCATACTGGTGGGGCAGCGTATTCAGCAGTAGATTATGCCAATGCAACATTTGATGTATGGAAGGTGTCAAAAGATATGCACCCAATCCAGTTCCTGCGAGCCTTCTGAGGAGGTTGACACGAGACTGCGGTCTTGGCCAGCGACTGCCCCGGTGTGTTGGTTGAAGGTAAGGCTGCGGTCCATTTTGACGTTTGTAAAGCACCCAAAACGACCCGCAATTGATCCCCATATATAAAAAGGGACCGGATCTAGCGAACATGCACTGTGAAAAAAAAGAGTGTAAAGTTACAGTATTATACGGACTTCCATTTCTGCCAAAACTACGGTACAACGGTCAGTATATGGTAAAAAAATAAATCATAAAAACACTAAAATTTTTTTTTTTTTTTTTTTTTTTTTTTTTTTTTTTTTTTTTTTTTTTAACATTAAAAACAAACACTGACGCCCACTATGTAGAACGTTTTTACATTGTGGACCCGTAAATTTAGCCGTTTGTTGTCAAAATCTACAATCAAAACCTGGTCAAAACCTATAAATTTGCCATTACCGTATTTTGTTGACAGAATGGATGACTGTATAA
>JAMKCH010034894.1:0-14664 GCA_023653785.1 Ophioderma brevispina
AAGGACAAAATCGTCGGCGTATGCCATATTGTCTAGATGTTGTTGCGGTATATCGCTGATATACAAGTTGACAAGCATAGGAGCCCAATACGATCCTTGTGTACACCGGTCCTCAGCCGACGCAGACGACTACTATGCCCATCACTGGTCTTGAGAATAAAGCTACAGCTTGCAAGCATGTTACATATGAATTGTCAAGGTGACGATCCGGGACGGTCCTGAGAAGCTTGATTCATGCCCTGGTGCCACACGGTGTCATATGTTCCGTCGGTTCCACCAAGATGACGCCTGCCTTACGACCCTTTTCAAAGCTTTCCTCATATATCCTCTGTGAGTTTTACAAACTGGTGGACAGTGCTCCGGCCACGGGCGAAATCATGCTTGTTCGTCAGGCAGAGGGGTTCGACGGGCTTCCAGCCGGGCCAGGATCATCCTCTCAAGGAGTTTGAAGGAGACACACAGTAGTGATATTGGGTTGTAGTTCTTAGGGTTGTTAACAGGCTTGTTTGGTTTGGGAGGGAGTTGATAGTAGCTCTCCTCCAGATCATGGGTATAGACTGGTTGGTAATGCGCAACAGTGTAGAACCCTGGAGTCAATCTAGACATCGTGGGCGCATTGCATCAGGAAACTCTGCTGGTTATGCTTTCAGGGCCCTGGGTTTTTCCACTCTATTTGGCTGATAGCAGAGGAAGCTCATCTATTGAGAAGGATGTTGAAAAGTGACCCGTCCACGCCGGGTGCTCGACGACGTTTGGTGATCTCTTTTTTGATCAGAGAGAGTGTGATCCTTTTCAATGTTCTTGAAACGACCATTTGCGAGGAGTTGCTAGCAATGTGATTTTGTTGGCAGTCACTGGACATTTAGATGGTTTGGAAGTTCTGTCCGGTGAGGCGATTTCTAGTCTTCCAGGGCCTTCATGCTGGAGGGGGTGAAGTCGATCCTTGGACCGTCTCCTCCCAGCGCTCGCGGCGTTCCTGTCCAATTGTGTAGTTTGTCAGGTCGGAAGCCTTGGATGAGCTTCGTGCCCAGGGTTCAGAATTTCAGGAAGTCAGTGTAAGTAGTATCACATTCCTCATCCCAGTATGGGATATAACTGCGACGGACAGCCACGTGGAATGGCCTTCTTTGCTATATTATGAAGAGTTGAGACAGTGTGTGTAAGAATTGTCTAGGTTGGAGGAGGTTGGTTGTATCGGGATGGTTGGGTACTTAGAATCACCAGGTTCTTGAACTGGTCCCAATCTGCCTTGCGGTAGTTCCACCTTTTCACTGGCTTTGTTGGTATTGGCGTAGCAAGGCTCTCTGAGCGATCAGTGATGGTCTGTGTTGGGACTCGGAAAGCGGTCGAGAAACAGTACGGTGAATGTTTTTTTTTTTGAGGGAATGGTGCTCAATGTTTTGGCAAAGCGGGGCAGGGTTTGTAGACGAATTCCACCTTCAGGAGTTGAAGGTGTCTGGTTGTTGGGGTCGTGCAAGAGTGGACACCAGATTTTGGCCCAGTCCGCTAGGGTAGCTACAGCAGTGGTTTGGTTTTCCGTAACCCAAGGTAATTCGCTATGACTGGAAAAAAAAGTCGCCGGCATAAATGCAAAGTGCACCATAAGTTGTAGAGAGTTGCTTGAAGCCGTGTTGTGTGGTTTTTGTCGAAATTGGTGACATGAAACACCTGCAATTTGGGTATGTTGCCCATCCCAGGGTGGAGTCTGCAGGGAGGTTGCAATGTGTTTCCATTGGGCTGAGTTACTAGCATAGGTGGCAATCCCATGGGTAGCACTCTTGGTGTGTGCAGCTAGGGTGTACCGCAGATTTTCAGAATGGAAATGTCGGTAGCGTGTGTCTCTTGGAGGAGAATCGCAGTGACTTTATGCGTATGGGTTAGGGTCGATGATGGTTATCGGTGCCCCTATGAGCCTTCCACATTTTAGTTGGAGCACTTTGAGATGACAACGACGTGACATTGGTGATGCGGTCTAATAAAAAAAACACGGCACGTGTGCCAGAATGGCATCAGATAGTGTCCCCTGACGGGGCTGATTAAAATACAATGAGATTAAAAAGACAACAGTGAAATAAAAAAGACATACCAGTGAATTAAAAAAGACAAACAGAGTTTAGCGTAGCCTCAGTTGTTATCATTCGACTGAAAATATCAGTTACCAAAACGCGGTCGAATTTCAGTTTAAAATGCCTTATATTTGACGAAATCTCATATCGTTCCGAAGATATCAGCAAGTGAAACAAATCTTTGTGAAAAGCGTTTTATCCTAATTGTAGGTCCAGTATTTTTTATAAATCTGCTGTATGAGGTGATTTTTTTTATGTGTTTAATTATATTTTAAACATATTCAGTTTTATTTCTAATGCTATATTGAACTTATTCAAATACCTATGGTACGATACGGAAAATAAAATACATTCACTTTAATGTCCGTAATGCATTTCGTATGCAGTTTATTATTTCGTAACCTGCGATAGTTTATAAGGTTGTTTTATTTCACAAACATTAGAAAAAATTTCAATAATGCCTATCATTAATCAAAGCAAAAGACTCATCAAAATAATAACCTCAACAAGCTAATGCGTGACTCTCATATTCTAGGGGTTATTATAGTCACAGTTCAATAGGAACACATTTCTGTAAATATCTGGAGGCTTACATCCTGCTTGGGGTCTTGGCAGTGTGCTAGCACAATTGTCTTCTATTACATCATCGGCCAAGTTCCCAGGGTCGTGCTTTTGGCCATTCCATTGGGTGGCTTTTGTTTTGCACTAGGAATCCTTAATTCTTGCAACTTGTTGATTTGAAACCTCCATAGTTTTCTTAATTTCTTTGCTTTATTTTGTATGCAACACATGCAACTTTGGGGGATTCAATTCCTAAATCACTTTAAACCTTGTGCTGTTTAAATTTTAATGTAATTGTTGATTGCTATTACCACCAGAATATCCATATATTTAATTTTATATGCTTTCAAAATGTATACTATTGTGTATTGAATAACTCTAACTGTAAGTATACTCTTCCCACCGTAGTGGTTGCCACTTCGTCTAGAAATTGTCCATAATGCTACTATCGTTGTTCGCTTGCAGCGGTGATAAGCCGTCGGTGTATCGTCAATCAACTCAAAGTTGAGAAGTGGGGGAGACATGGTTCCCCATGGTTCACGCCACTGACCTGAATATAGGTAGCATTTAGTATTTCATTCAGAAACGGTTCCTCCAAAAATATCTTCACGTGCAAAGTTTAACTTTTTGTAAAACATAAATGAATACCTCAAATTTACCCTGATATGATCAGAAATAATAAGAAACTATTCTGCTGGAATGGACATTCGCGAGCGAGTCAGGGAGTCACCGGATCATACAGCTGAAATTCAATACGTAAGTCAGACACTTAACTCTTTAACGTAGCCAGAAATCGAACCATTTAACTCGGCTAACTAGGTTATGGGTTCACGTCGAACTAATTTGAAAGCTTAAGAGAGTGCCCGGTTTATCGCTTTTCGAAGTCATTTCAAATTGTCAAATTCACATTGACTTACATGCAATTAAAATGGACGAACCAGGTCAATTCACTCGATAAACAAGTGTTTTTCGCTCGAATGTTTTTCGCTCGATAGTATGTTTTTAACTCGAAAAACACTACTTTATATCTCGAAACCATGTTTTTCGCTCGATAAATATTGTTTTTCACTCGATAGTTTTTCACTAGAAAAAACTGTTGGCGACGAAAATTAAAAAAATGTTTAACTGGGCCCAACCGACCTGATTTTTCAGTTTTGCAGATTTTTTTTTTTAGTTTTTCTTCCCAAAATCATGTAAAATCAGTGTTTAGCCAAATTATCCAATTTTGGGGGCGATTTTTTTAGAAAATTTGTTTGTCTCTTAATTTTTCAGATTTTGGGGCTATTTTAGGCCAATTTTGAGCTCCAGAAAAGAAAAAAATTTTAAAAAGAAAAAATTCGCCCGACCGACCGACCCTACTCGAAAGGTCCGCTCGCCCGTAAAACAGGGTTTTTTCTTTTTTCGTCGCCTATCGCAAATTCCATTTTTTCCCTCGATAAACATTGCTTTTTCTCGAAATAAAATTATTGCACATTGAGCTTGCCATACCCGTACCGTACGGTAGTTCTCATGGCCAATTTTGTGATATTTTTTGGCGTATATTAACATTTTTATTAAACGTGCGGGAATATTGGAGTTTTTGATGATGACCGATTCAAATTTCGTAATGATTTTCCTCACAATGATAACAAAATGCTAAACAGAGCACCAAGTGTATAGCGCGCACATTTTGTCTACTAGCCTCTACTATCGAAATAGCAGCGTAGTAACTGCGGAAAGTAGATGGTACCTGGTAGCGGTCCTACTCCGGTCTGTCCCACCATCTACCTTCTCTCCACTAGTGGGCAACTACAGGGTAGCATTCACGTAGGTACTGTAGGGTAGACATGTCACTGTGTACCTAATAACTGTGTACTTTGAAAGCCTTATCTTGCAGCTACTGCATCGCAACTATTACTAGGCAGTATAGTAGCTGCAACGGTATACACGATGAAACTGCCGTATTATCCAGGAGCTCGCAGACATTTGTACACATCTCGAGTACAAAAGGTTGAGTGATTAAATATGTTGGCCGACTGACAGGGATGCATGAAACGTGATTCTTAAGTGCAGCAAAAGGTGCCTTCAGGAGAGGGGGGCCAAGACAAAGTTTGTACAGGGGTCAAATTTTTAAATTGATCCATCTGTTTAAAAAGTACTACCACGTTATTTGTACCATTAAGGTTCAGACAAAGGTATAGTTGTACTATCTACAACGTAAAGTTTAAGAGCTATAGGCTAAACACAGCAAAAATCACAATAAAAAAGGGCCAATTTCAGTGGAAGGGTCCAAATTTAAAAGTTGCTCCGATTTGGCTAACAATGTGGCAAATTATTGGGGCGTTTTCACGTAATTGTTCGTAATGGTACGGTTATGGTATTGCTTATTTAGGTATCAATGGAAGAAGATGACCATAGCTATCTATGGGTACAAAGTCAAGTGTCTGTGATATTCCTGCGGCGTACTAGGCGTGCTGGTACTTCTCTCCCAAATAAAGGGTCCTGGCCACCCCATCCATCACTTTGGATCACCTCTATCTTACCTATTACCCGTGAATGTTTTGTTTTGTATGAAAAGGAGCGTAAAGTGTCACTTGACAATTGCATTAAATAATTTGGCAACCCCCCCTTCAGGAAACGAGGGTTAAGCAAGTCAGAATTCAATGTTAAGCAAGCAGTCAGAATTAATTTTAAATGGAAAAGTCCTTTTTTGTTGTGTCAAAAGTAATGTGTACGAATGTGGCCTCGAGCTTCTCAAACATAGTAAGACAAATCTATTTATGGATCTAATCTATTTAAAACAAGCTCTGAGCAATGTTAAGAAGATTCTATAAGTTGTTAAATGCGAATTGTGAGCTATACTGAAATTGCTTTGAGCATTATTAAAGGATGTCTACCTACAGGGTGGTTTAAAAAAATGACCCAAGTCTGAAGTTACGGCCGTATTCCTGAAGGAGTTCCTTTTACCCTCTTCTACATTTGGAATTGGTGTCTAGCATATCGCAACAATCCAGAAAAAAAATGTTATGTCTAGCTTACAGCCACTATCATCGATTCCCTTCAAAATGTAAACAAAACGCGCACACCTATTTTTCATCGAAAGTCCATTTTCAGGGAATTTAGGACATGCCAACCTAACAGCAACAGCGAATTCAAAACGGCATCAACATCCGCCGTAACCGGAGTGCTAGTCTTTTTTCAAAATTTAACGGTAGGAGGCCATACGCATATCGGACGGTTGCACACAAACTTGACTTAAGGCTAGGCCTGGTCACGAATATTTAAATCTAAATGACCGTTATTAGAAATTACACCATTTTGCAGCGGGTTAATACCTCGACGTATTTTGAAGTCAATAATTTATTCCAAAATTACCATGATATTACTAAGCTTGATAGAACAAAGGTTTAAGAGGTGATTTTGTAATGTCACTTGGACAGAGACTGCCGTAGAAAATGTACGTAAGAATTCCCTAAATTACCGTTTGGAAATCCCAAATGCCAAAATCGACCATGTCGTGTCACCCCAACCCCCACCACCCCCACACCCGTCCCCTTTTTTTGCACTGTTGTATCGGAAATGATTGTAGTAAAGTCCTCTGGAAGAGACTAAGACCGCAGCATGCCGTATTTGTCAAGAAATGACGATTTTTAAGCATTTGTTTATTTGTATATATTATTTGTAAACAAAACAGTCGAAAATGGCATCTTCAAGACCGCTTTAAAATGCTTTAGTGTCTGTTTTTCACAACGAAGAGTAATATAAGGTGTTGATATGACCTAACACTAGCAATTTAGACACAAAATTGGCATTTTGAGTTTGGAAAAAATGACTGATAGTGGCTTTAATAGATATGCCGTATTGTAGCATTACAGATCGCATGTGCAATCATGAGGAAGAAAACATCATGAAAAATTGGACCATGATCCCTACATGTCCCTACTTTGGTAAGTAAGCATTTAAGACAGTCAAAATTATTCCTTGTTTTGATCCTATGAGCTCCGTCGATAATTTGCACCATTTTTATCAAAATCGGAGCAACTTTAAAATTTGACCTCTTTATTGATTTTGTGCTTTTAAGCCTGTAGCTCCAAGAATTTATAGAGACATGAGGACATTTCCAGAAAGTAGCGCCCGATTGTTTTCGAACCTGTTTTTTTTTCATATTTGGAATGCTTACCAATTAGATCACACCTGAAGTGAATAAGCCGAATACGCCATCTTTATGTAATAAGATGATGATAGACAATCAAAGCGTGGTTTTCTATAGGGGCGATTACGATAGCAGGCGAATTCAAAACAAGGTTTGCGGTTTTCTTTTTTACGTGTTTGTCCAATAAACCTTTGAAACGTTCTCGGTAGGTGGTCTGCAACCAAACATACCAATGGCAACTGATCCGGTGCAAATTGAGAGAAATTCGTATCCTAAAAAATCTCCTCCTGTCACTTTAATATGTAGATAGTACAAACTATATGCCTTTTTGGAATCCGTATGGTATTCGTAACGTGGTATACTCCAGCGCTCACTCAAATATCCAACAAACGCATCAACTACGCAGCTCAGGCGACGGGCTTCAAATACTCAGAGCTCCTGTCAATGCCCGTTCGTATGTCAAAACATCCACGTGCGTCAAATACCTTGTGAGTTCTTTTAGGGCACTCATTGACAGATGTGATCTGAGTCTGTGATGGAGCTACAATGGGTCGGCTGGAGATGGTCGCAGCCCCCATCGGTGCATTTGCTGTTGAAACGACCGACCCCTGTGCGAATCCTGTTCAAGGTGACCCATTCCTAGCGTGGAAGATTGCTACCAGGTGGGAGTTCTGTCTTAGGTGTGAGAGTGTATTGGTCTGGTCTTGGGGTATCTAGCCAGGCAGTGTTCCATGTCTGTAAGATGTTGAATGGGGAGCGGGAGAGTTTAGCGGCGTGTCGACAGAAAGGTCGACGAGAGACGAGTTCAGATCAAACACTTCGCGCCTGCACACAAAAAAACAACTCGCGGGGGTTAAAAAACGTATCGTGCATCAAAAACTCTAAGCCGTTCTAATAAACTTGGTTTCTCGGCCGAGAAGCTTTTTTTGATCGAAAAGCTAGGTTTTGGTAAACCTTTATCGGCGAGATCCTAGCCTTTCAAAAAAACTTTGTTTATCGATAAATCAACAAGGGTCATTGAAGAAAAATAAAAAACGAGTTTTTTGAAGCTTTGTTTTTCCCGGTGGAGATTTTTTTTTCGCCGGAAGATCTAAATATCGGCGTTTGTTTGTGTTTTTGTGGTTTTTTTTTGTAAAAAGGTTTTCCTTTCTTCTATTAGGCAATAACTTTTGGGTGATTATCACCTTAGAACTCTGTTAACTTTTTTAAACACCTCATATCATTATTACCTATGATTTATGTTAACACGTAATGATTCCATTTCATTTTCTGTGTATGCCCACGATTGGGTAGTGCAGCTACTTCCTCAAATGCACCTTGCATCAGCCGGTCATCTGTGAATTTCAAAATAGACATTTGGCACGATTTACTGACATTTTGTAAAAAAAAGTTCTCTTGATCATTTCCACGATTTTGACATGATGTTTACTTCAATAAAAATGGAATTTACACAAAACCAGAATAATTATTGACTTAGAATGAACGGCATTGGCACACGTCAATCATTGGTTTTTCACAATTGAGCTCGTACTTTTGAAGCTGTATTCCTGGTCTTAGAACGAGTTGAAAAAAAGACAAAATAAATATTTATCCCTCAGTAGAAATCGCAAGAGTGAAATGTCAGTTTACATGGAAAATTTTGTTCCACGTAAGTAGAGGTTAGAAGTTTATTTTTAATGTTCTGACCTTTAGAGTTGAAAAACGAACACAACCTGACACTTCTGGCGAACAAGGAAGGTGTTTGTATTTTATTCATTGAAAACATTTGTAATAGCCCGGGGGCCCAATAAACTTTCCGTCTAGTTGAATGCTTAAAAGGTAATTGCTCATACACATTATTGACCTGCTCTTTTCCTCATTTTGCCATCCAGAAAGCATGGCCTTAAGTAATTTATAATGTAAAGTCTCTAGCATTTACTATTTTGAGATTAAATATACCTGATATTGTTTTTAATATTCATCTAAAATATTATTAGACTTGACATTTCATAATAAGCCTGACGGCTAACTGCCCTAATATCAATTAGTAGGGCCTCACCTACGGAGTCACTATTTCCCCTCTTCTTTCTCTTTCGTAATAATCAACCACACAGCCTTAACTAATAATAAAGATATTACCAATATTTTCTGACACCATTCCACAGTCACCAATTACATATAGATAGGCCTATATATTACTAGTGATATCTATTCAATTACAACATCGTCGAGGCCTCTGGCGTACGTATCATTCATCATGCCATACATTATAGAATTCATATTTACTATATGCTTCCGGTCATGCAAAACATATTTTTCGCCATTTAACATATCAATCCAACCTCCCTACAGGAGAGTGAATACATTTCTTTAATTTCAACATATTCATTACAACCTGGTAAAATTTTCATTCATCACTTTATTATGTTATTATCAGTGACCAAATCCCCACCCCTGGTCCCCGCCACTTAAAATGGTGTTATTATAAGATTCCATCCATTCATCACTTTGAATATTGCCTCCACAAACCGACCAATGAATTAATACCTATGACCTATTTTGTATCATGCAACTTAGTATATCATGACTACATAGTTTTCCATCCTTATTCTTGAACCTGCTTCCTTTGCCCAAGGTCTTGTCTTTATGTACCCTACATTCCTCTCTCCCTTCACTCTGTAAGTCTTTTCGTCCACTTGTTGTCTTGTCTTCTGATACCATGCCCTGCCCATCACTATTTTGATGTTTTTAATCTTCTGGATAATGTCTTTCATTAGGGTTATTTGCCTAATACGGTATCTCTGTGTGGCGGACTCTGTCTCTTAACATGAGATGAAGCGTTTTTTCCTTCATTGCTTTTGGGCTGAAATCAAGTATATGTTTCATTTCCTTCACTTGGTTTACAATGTCTCAACGCCAGAAATCATGTTGTCAGCATCACACGGATCTGGGGACAATAGGATGTTCTTATCAGTCACCGGTTTTCGTGCATCCCAAAACATCTCCACCCTGCATTTATTCTGGTGAAGACCACTTTCAGGCTGTGTGGATGTCGCATTTCAGTGTTTTGTCCCAGATATTTACTAAACTAGAAGTACAGACTGTCCAATAAAAACTGATCCAATCAAACTAAATTGATAAAAAATATAACGGTGCATTTTGCTAGATATTTTGACTTTATTGTTAGACAAGATCCTAAGCTAAATCCCTGTTTTTATTCCATCCAATTTGGATGGGCCCTAAGCGGACGATATTGCATTTGAACACGAATGATAAAATACCACTTGGGGCCATTTTCACCTGAAGGTTCACGAAACTAAAGTAATAAGGCGTGTAACATCATTGTGGAATTAAACCCTTTTTCAAAACAAAGATATTGTACAGTTCAGAGTGAATGTATTATCATAAGCATTGAACAATCAATAAATTATTTTTCAGTGAAAGCGCCAGAAATTATTATGTTGGTGGGTGAAATGGGGAACTCACTCTCAGGGTACAATAATCATGAAATTCATGGAATTTGGTGAATTTGACTGCCTGAAACTAATGTAAAGTTACAGTCTGTTGAGGGACAACTGTGTGGACAACGCTCTAATTTTGAGGTACAATGTACCCTTCTCCCCTATTCCCCACGCCCTTTCAAGTATGCCAGGGAGGAATGATGAAGAAAGCGTTTCAACAAGATTAATAAAGGAAAGGTTGTTGTGTTCAAAGGGCTCAGTTTACTTTCAACCAAGGGTGTTTTATTGTTCTTTACCTTCTGCTGAAACCTGGAGAAAGACTGAGACAACAAGACTTTGTTTCGCATTGGCGCAATTTCCCAATGTACATGTATTTAATTAGCAATTGCGACATTATAAGTTTTAAATTAATGTTATATTAACAAGAACACACTTTATACCTCGTTTTATTTTCATTTTTCATAAAATGTCTTGAGGTGATTTTCAATGCAACCTTTTTGCAAGCAGATAGCCGAACTGGCCCACCGGTTTTTCAACTGTCGCAATATTAAGCCATAACTCCTGAACCATACCCCCAAATTACAACCAACTAAAAATCTTCATGAAAGCTGGAACACTCCTCAAAAAGAACCATAAAACTTCAGATGAGATTAAATTTTGGCCCCAAAAAATCTTTGATTGTAAAGTTTTTGGTGGGGAGACAGTCTGTAATTCTATCGAAAACCTCTGAAATATTCCTTACTCCATAATAAAATGGCAGGTTTAAAAGGGGGGTCTTTCAAGTGATTGTTTCTTGATAAGGAATGATAAGTATATATTTGTAATAGTTTTCACTTTCTCTTTGAATAAAAAAATAAATGAAAGAGGAACCTTTTGACAACATTTTTCCTTAACCGTCCCTTAATGCCGTGTTTTTGCCACTTTTCAAATCACGGAGGCGGACCCTTGCCTTGGAATTGTCCCTAGATCTAAACAGAAAAATAAAGCCACCTCTTTTTGTTGCGGTGATGTCAGGTTGTCATTTTTTCGAAAAGGAAGTTAGGGATTATATTAAAATGTAGAAGTTTGTAAACAGGGGGATAATTATCAAAGATATTCCAGCAGCAGCACTAGACGAAATCCTTCAGAACTACAAAAAATGAAACAACATTGATGGAGCGATATTAACAGCCCTAAGAATTTTCAGATGACGTCACTTTGACAACAACCTCTGTAAATGATTGGAAATTAGCTGAAAGCTTGAATAGAGAAAGTAACCAGGTTGGATTACAGATGCATAGAAGTAAAACAAGTTTCATGACCAACTATGAGACAAAGAACACTATGACAGTATAGAACACATCCATTGAGTAAGATGAAGTTATAAATATCTGGGGACAAACCTGAAAATGGACATCAAGCACAGCTGAAGAGGTTCCATCTCACTCACCCGAATAAAGCAGGGGGGAGGATGTTTTGGGGCTGCACAAAAACCTGTTGACTGAGAAGAACGTCCCTATGTCCCCATGATCAGTGTGTCTGACAACCATTATTGTATGGAGTTGAGACATTGTTCAACAAGTAAGGAATGAAACATATAACTGATTTCAGCCCAACAGCAAGGGAAAGTAAAACGCTCATCTCACGTTACAGACCGAGTTCTGCCACACCGATATTAGCAAATAACCCAAATGAAAGACATATCCAGAAGATAAAACAATCAAAAAGTAGGTGATGAGACCGGGCATGTAATCCAAAACACAATGCAACAGATGGACGAAAAGACTTACAGAGTGCTGGAGAGAGATGAAAAATTATAGGTCCTGTCATCATTAAAAGACAGGACCTTGGGCAAGAGAAGAAAGGTAAGAATAAGATGGAAACTTGTGTCCATGATATACAAGTTGCCTGGATAACAAAAAGTCATTAAATCAAAGTGATGAATGGATAGGAATTTTGTAATATGGCAATCATTATATCAGTGGCGGGGACCAGGGTGTGGTATTTGGTCCAGTGATAATACACTTTGGCCTTTTCAGTTTTTAAAATGGCTGTAGTGCTCGTATTTCTAACATGGAAACATCAGGCCGCTGATAATAAATGATGAATTGAATACCAGGTTGTAATGATATGTGAGATCTAAGAACATAAGTATTTCATACTTCCTTCAGGGATGTTGCTTGATATTGGTAAATGGCAAAAATACGTTTTGCATGACGGTGCAGGTATATAATAAAATATGAATTCGTATACATGTAATGGCATGATGAATTGATACGATACGATGATCCGTGTCGACGCCTGTTTGTAATTGAATAACATTTTCATTGTATATAGGCCTATCTATATGGTAATTGGTGACTGAATTGGTGTCAGACAATATGGTAATAATATTGAGTATTAGTTAAGGCTGTGTTGATATTACGAAAGAGAAAGAGGGGAATAGTGACTCAGTATTACTGATGATATTATGCATTAGCCGTAAGGCTCATTATGAAAGTCAAGTCTACTATATTAAGTATGAATAATTAAATAATCAAGGTATATTTAATCTCAATAGTAAAATTGCTAGAGACTTTGCCATTGGTAAAATTACTTACGGCAACTGCTTCTGATGGTAAAATGAGAAAATTCCCATTTTAACAGCAATTGGAATTATCCGTCAATTTAAGTTATTATTTACAGAAATGCTAGTTCCAAAACGTTATCGTTCAAATTAAGTTCGCCAATTTAGGAGAAATGCTATAATAGTCTCAAAAAAACACTACACACAAAGAAAGCGTTTTGGAATTTTAATTGTTTTTCAAACCAGCTATTTTTAAAAAACAAATGTCCCTTTAATGTCTGTAACTTCTGAAAGGTACTTTTTAAAGCCTACAAACACTGTGCATCATTTTCTAAAATGATTTACTTTTATCGAATCGAAAACCCTGTACCTTGCACCGAGCATTTCCAAGATTTTCGATTGAAAAACTTTGAATATCTCGTCGAAAACCCGGGTTCATTACCGATAATGAGAAAGTGATGTGTCTAGTTAGCAAGCTTACCTCTGGGCAAAAAGGGTCCATTTCTGGTTAATTTGGACTCAATTCTGGATTTAATATGTATACCCGCGTATTGGTTCAAACCTAATTACCATTCTCTCCATGGTTCCTTTGACATGTACAAACGAACCATAAAAACTTGCATTTTACATTCTAAAAAAAGTGACCCAGAATGAGATTTGTAAGAACATTGCAAATTATCCCTAATGCTCTTTCAAATATTTCATCAAGGTATATCATCAGCATTTCCCCAAGCACATACCTTGTAATGAATATAAGGAATTATAAAGTATACAATACAATGAATACATACATAATCCTTTCTAGGACACAGTTCTTAGAGGTTGCTTCATAATTCAACCGCCGATTAACTGGCGGTTTATATCGGTTGAACCGTGCGTCATTTGGAACAACATAAACCGGTTCCAACGGGTAATAACCGGAACAAACCGGCGAGCAATCGTTGGTTGAAGCCAGCCTTGAATAGTTAAACTGTGATACCCAGACCTTTTATTTGGATACGTTTTTAGAAATAATAAGACGTTTCCTGATAATACTCTAACCTGGGATGAATACACCTATAGAGGGATAGGAAGCGCTCACAAGTGCACTGTACTGGTGTGCCTCGGCATGAATTTTAATGAAGCGCCTTATGCACTCTGTGTTAAATATTTACGTTCATGTGTGCCTTGGCTAGTGTATTATAACTTTGGGCTCAAACTACATTTTAAAAATGCATGTTAAATAGTGCATTTTTGTGACACTTTTTGTTATAAATTTTAACGTTACCTGCGAATACGTTTTTTCACAAAACCAGTTACCTGTTACGAGAATAAGATACATCACAAAGTATGGGGATATAAACCACTAATTTAAAGATAAAATTAAATTTAAATCTTGCTCCAAATCTATTCGAAGCGTCATAACACCTTAAGGTTACAAATAGTAATAGTAACGATCAAATGTAATATTTATGACGACAGTGATAGATTATAGACTGACTTGAATTACGTAACTGCACCGGTCACTAGAAGAATGATTCCAGATATCAAATTGCTAACAATGTCCTGAGGTCATGAACAATGATGTCAATCCTCGATATGTATCCTTTAAACGTGTATATGAGACCAGACGTTTCTTTATGTTCAATTCCAGGCTTTAATTTGTAAAACAAATTCACAGATAATAGCATCAAAGGTCAGAATACCCATTTGCAAGGATAGTATATAATCTATGAATAAATTTGGTATTTTTGACAGGATTCTTCTATATTTTGTGTAATAATAACTATATTTGAGCCAAAGTGTGATATGACACGTATCGTCGTAAGCTGCAATGAGGCATACTTTAAGAAATACAGATTTCAGAAACAATCTTACGCCGGCCGAAAAACAAAAATTGGGCCCCTAGAAGCCCCCCTTATGCAGTTAAGTGTTAATTTA